>BMAO01029903.1:0-52868 GCA_019973975.1 Trichonephila clavata | reverse complement strand
TACACTGGTGTGCAAAAATTAAGGACGAGACGGTTTTTTCAATATAACTTTGTACAAAAGCATTCCAAATCAACACATTTAATACCGTAAGATCCCCAATACGTAAGGACATGAGTAATGTAAGCAACACTTACTAAAAGAGAAATCAGAGGGATAAAAAGAAGCTTTATTGAAAAAGTAGCATGGAGCGCAATGGACTGAAGGCCGAAACATCCCTGTGATGGGTGCTCAGCAAGAAATATCCGGTCTTTAGTAGGAGATATGTTCTCCCCTGACTGCTAGGCAGGTTTCACAGCGTCTGCCATGCTGAGAATGAGGGTGTCAATGAGTTGTTGAGGCATTGCTGCCCATTCGTCTTGCAGCGCCAATCGAAGCTCCGGAATCGTTACTGGTGGTAAGGTACGAGCTGCAAGCGTCTGCCTAGAAATCCCATACATGCTCGATGGATTGAGATCCGGAGATTGTGCCGGCCAATCCATACGTTCAATATCCTCACTCTCTAAGAGCTGTTCGGCAGCTACTGTGCGATGACATGGTGCATTGTCGTCCATGAAAAGGAACTGGGACCATAGCGCTCTAAAAGACGCACATATGGAAGAAGAATCTCGTTACAATAACGGGTCCCGTTGACTGAACCTGCGTCGAAGATGTGAAGGTCTGTTCGACTACAAGCATGATGCCTCCCAAACGAGAACACCGCCACCTCCATACTGTCCTTTCAATGATGTTCGAGGGATGATTGCGGCTTCCCGCTCTCTCCAGATGAGTATGCGATGAGAATCGCTACTCAACTGAATCTGCTCTCATCTGTAAAGAGTACTCGTCCCCATTCATTGTCTCTCCAATTCCGGTTTTCCGGCACCACAGAGAACGCCTTCTCCGATGGCAGGCGTTAGAGGTACACACCGTACAGGGCGTCGTGCAAACAGACCACAACCGTGCAGTCTTCTGGCCACGGTAAAACCGATATCGGTCGTCCAGTCGCCTGTGTCGTGTGTCTAGCGATTTCTCCCGCTGTCTGCCGCCTGTTTCTTCTGGCCTGTAAAGCAATATACCGGTCATCTGCGGGTGTGGTTCCTCGTGGACGACACTACTGAACCCCCGGATAGTGTTCCTGTAGTTTGAAATTGTCTCCAAAGTCGTGAACGATGCTGTGAGCAATTCCGAACTCTGCAGCCACACTTGTCAACTGCGACCTTCCTCCAACTTCCCAATGATTCGACCTCGGGTAAAAGCATCCAGATGTCGTCTAACAGATTGATTATTCGCCATTTCTCGCTGAGGCAGCAACTCGGTGTGATTTTAACTGCTATACGGTGTGCAATCTCTTTGCCAGAAATACTAATCTTACACCGACAGCATGCTTTACTACTCAGACACTCCCCCATTACGTCTACCTGCATATCTGCGCATGTGCTACCGTACATCACCTCACTTAATCTCCTGATTGGTCTTTCTGTCCGCTCTGCCTCTTCGTTCAGCTGATATGCTAATTTTTCGACTTCGTCCTTAATTTTTGCACACCAGTGTATGCAAATATATAGTATATTTAAAGATTAAACATTCGAGTTAAGAAGAACATAGAGGTTAGACTGCAACGGATAGCAGTGATTGATTAGCGTGAAGCTAGGCCAGAGAACTTCGTTACTTAATTGATTAATATTAAAACTGACGATTTGGTCACTTAAGAATTAAATTTGATTACGTCAAATTGAATTAGAAGGCGTATTGCCTAAGCGTATGACATATTAATCCTTCTAGTATCTCATCTGTCTCGCAATTGCTTCACATATTTAGTAATCGGTGCATTTTTCAGTTTGAATTGTTGAATAGTGTCTTCGGAGAGCATTTTTAATAACAAAGTTTGATTTGACTATGGCTTATCTTTCTTCCGATCCTCTCACACTAAGGGATGACATGGGTCAACCCTTAGAGCTTTTTATAATCTTATAAGCTTAGATTAGGATTGCTCCAAGGCTTTTGCATTGAATGTTTGATTAATTGATTAATCTGAAATAAAAGCATTATTTCTAAAACAAAGTCTGCTTCTTCATAGACCCCAACCACACCTGCAACCTCCGGATTGCGACGAAGTAATACTATACATTGTAGGTTCTCAACGTAGGCGATAACGCCCCCTTGTGGGCGTTTGAGACTTTCAGGGGCGTTGAGATGGCACGGAGGGGCTTGGGCAGATAAACCAAAAAAGACTAAAAAAACAAGCTGATTATGTACTAACAAAAGTAAACTTTAATACTGTTTACCTTATGTTAATTGTATGTATTTAAATCATTACTATATCACATTTACAAAAATTCACATACTTCGGTAGTATGGGAAGTGGATGAAATACTTAAAAGATTACATTACATTCAGACGTACATTAAATTGAATGATATAGTGCATTTTGATTTCTGTAGTGCACGTGTTGTCTTTGTCTGTGAGCAGTAGGAAACATGTTTCGTCCAGTGCATTTCATTACGTATATTATCCAAGAAACATAATTAAATATGTTAACCAGGAATTAATGTAGGATTCTTTAAAAGCTGAAACTGTCAATTTATATTTATTTTAAAACCAATAGTTTTATTATGAATTACTTCGTACCATCAAAACCCCTGCCTGTCTTTATAGCAGGTAAACTAAAAATATTTTATTCCACTCTTTTAAATGAAGAAGAAATTCAGTAGCATTTCAATTCCAAAAATATCCTACCTATGACTAAAATATATAATATTACACAGTTAAATATATTTGTGGCAATAGATATTTCAGATTTTCAAGTAAAAAAACTGGCATTTTAGAAAAAAAATGAAATAAAATATATATTTTCTTTTAGGAATAGGATATTTTTATTAAATTTAACTCTTGTTTTCACCATATATTATGTACACTGCTATTTTTCTAGAGTGCGAGGGGGTGGTATAGAAATATTCACTAGAAAAGGGGAAGGTGTCGAAATATTCAGTATAAAAGGGGGCTCCAGTTCAAAAAAGTTTGGGAACCTATGCCATAAAGTAAGAAATCCTTGAAATTATACCCGGTCACGAATTTTAAATATAAAACCTTGAAAGGGGATCTAAAGTTAATACACATATAAAAAATTGCATTATTAAGGGAGAATATTTGCTGTAAATCTTACTTTATGCGCTTAAGATGTACAGGGTGGTTAGCAACCAGACCGACAAACGCAGGGTGTGAAAAGGGTATAGAGAGGAATTGGAATCACATTGGAATGCAGGGTCGCAAATTCGTAGTTGAGCTATGGTGCAAAGAAGCAGAAGAGAAAAGGAACAAACACAACAACGAATTAAAAGAACAGAAAACATTTTATTGAAAATTTTAAAACAGGTGCTCGCAATTAAGACCAGAAGTCATTTGGCAGGCCTCATAGTAGTACTGTACGATATTCCTTACGTTCTGGAACATTCCTGGCATGTCAAATATCCTCCTGGCAGCTACAGATATTAGACAGATGACATCTTCAACTAAAGGAATGGGTGCCTCGTACACCAAACTCTTCATGTGACCTCACGTCACTCACACTTGCAAAGGTAGTGTTGTGATAGATCTATACGCGGTTCTACTAATATCTTCTTTTCCATTTAAACAAAATATTTATTTCAACCAACTTTCATCGAGAAACCAAACGTGATTTATGTAAATGAGGTATATTACATAAATTCGGTTTTCGCGAGTTGACAAAAAAGTGAAGTAAGTGTTAAGTCAAGTGAAGGAAAGGAATGGAGCAAGCGATTTGTTGACACGTTGTTGTGTGTTGACAAGCTGAAGTTGATACAGTTAGGTGTTGCAAGTAGGAGTGAACTTGAAGTTGAGAATTAGTAAAAGATGGCAGAGCGTGGAACCTACGACATTGAACAAGCCAAAGATAGTGCCTGCAAGTTACAGTGTAACGCTACATTAAAGGTCAGGTGCTGTGTTCTTAATTAAGTAGAAGCTAGTTATTAATGTGCGAAGTAGTAATTGAGCACATTTAAGCTGTCTTAGATTCAGTTGGGGGTCTATAATATTGTCCCCGCATTAGAGTATCTCACCTCTGCACTCTACCAGGGTTCATATATCTTAATTAGAATTGTATTCTGTCTGGTCGATATTGGTTAATAAGAATTAATAAATTACTTAGATTGGAAATAATGTCTGTGGATTATTCTATTCCTCCTACACCTCTAGCTGGGTTTACAGGTAGAGAAGAGGTTTCGGATGTAAGGGGTAACCAGAGGTTACCACAGTGTGATGTGAAACATCTGTTTGAGTAACGTTCTTCATACAACAGCCAAGTGGCGTACCCATCACATTCCCCATACAGTGTACAAATTAGCATGTCGACCAGTTCTTCGTTTAAATATGATCTCTTCCAATTACCACGGGAAACCGATCGCAAATGATAACTACCAGCAGAATATAGTTTCACGAAACCTTCCGTTCAGCGCCACCTATTACAAGATTGCCTGGAGGAATCTTCCAGAATGCAATGAGCTCAATGCAGCGTCGCTGTCAGGACTACCAGACGACTTCTGGTCGTATGTTCGAGCACCTGTTGTATTAAAATCTTTCAATAAAATGTTTTTTTGTCATTTTAATGTGTTGTTGTTTCTGTTCTTTTTCTCTTCTTGTTTGCACCACAACTCGCAACTACAGCATTTACGACCCTGTATTCTTGTGTAATTTCGAGTCGTCTGTGTACCTCATAAACTCTATGCAAGTTTGGTGATCTGATAGGTCTCCAATTGCAAGCGTTTGCGGAATTTAACCCGGCATCACTCACGTGAAAAAACCGACCTAAAGTTCTTGCGCAGGTTGTGTCATACCCAAGGGTGTTTACATTGTGTTTTTACCGTAAAATTTGTATACAAAGGTTAAAAAGGGACAAAAGTAGGAAGTACAACATGTTTATTACATTTTTCACACGTAAATTCAGTTTTTCTGGGTTTTTTTATAAAGGCATTCAGTGCATTGTTTACACACTCCTTTAATCGCGTCGTGAGTGAGTGCGATGTTTTCACTGGATTTTGATTTTTTTTTTAATCTGTATCTTTTTTTAAACTAAACATATGGAAGTAAACTTCTCTATTCTTTAAATTTAAAAATTTTGAAATTTCTTTTTTGTTTTCTCTTATTTTGTTCCTGCAATAGTTTTTTTTTTCAAAAGTTCATCTGAAAGTGGATGTGTACCAGTTATCTCTTTTAAAATTACATTCTTCTCAAAAGTTTTTGTGTCTCTATATATAAAACATTTATTTTCAACAGTGTCTCCCTTTTCTAAGTCTGGATCGATTTCAGTGGAGGAATCATACTTGCTGTTATACTCTTCATTTGCTTTTTCCTCATCATAACCACGAAGAGAATTTCTTTATCCGAAAATACTGTTGTACTATATATCTATTAAATACTATATTTATTAAATTACTTAAATATCACATTTCTTCATGATAACTACAATAACACGCCATAGAATAAGGAAGATTTTAAAGCGTACTCACGTATTAAAAAATTGAACTCAACTTCACGTGCAGGGTGTGACACACCCGAGGGATTGGTATCCAAAGACCTATTGTAAAAATTCGCTGACAGGCTTGATCCTCTTGAAGGTTATGATCTTAAAGTCAGATGAACCAGGAATCATCCATTTTCCAAAAAAGGTTTAGCAGGAGCGATGGAAAAAGTTAGACAGTGGGTATGGCACACCCTGCGAGAGTGGTGCCGGTTTCTGATCTCTCAAATTAAACGTCCATATTTGTCTTGATTAAACTATCTAACTATCCATTTCTAAATTTTCCCTTTCACCTGGATAATGTAATGAAAAAATAAAATGATTCATACAAAAAATTCCTTCTCAGTTTTATAGGTACTAATATTTTCAAAGAAACTTTTAGAAGATATTTTTCAGGTTTGGTTAGTTTATCATTGGATTTTCCTTTTTTTCCTGCCATATTTACTTAGAACTTTCGGCTAAAAATGAGAAGAAAATGTCGATTTTAGCAACAGTAAACATTCTTTTCAATTTAGTAGAAGTGTAAAGAACATCTTTCATCCATCATGTTTACTTGTTTCTTTTCCACCGAGTCTTCTTTTTTTGTGAAGCGCTGAAATGGTTATTCAATACAACTATCGGATTTTGTTCCAAGAGAGTTTACTCATAAGTAAGACTTGTTATTTTTGCTTTCCTTCGGAGTTGAATATTTTCTAATGATGCCAGCGGAGTTGTTTCAAAGATAAAATGTCCGACGACAAGTATTGTGTGGGAACTCCAGGTGATAGAAGAAAAAAATTATTCATAAAAACTCGCTTCATAATTTTTAAGGAAGAAAAATCACGAGAGGTTGAAAGGGGGTTAAAAATAAAAATATCTGCAATAAATTACATTTTAAACAAAATTAAAAAACACCCTTTTATAGTTAATCGAACTGAGCTGTAATTTAATCTTTTAGTCGCCAAATCTGGAAATGGGATCTGAAATTAGTCGCTAGATGCTAGAAGGGATCTGAAAATGGGAAATCGTTAATCCTGATGATCCTGATCAGGGCAATGGAACAAAATTATTAAATTATTGTATTGTCATCGGTCCTGGACAAGTGAGCAAAATTTCGAATTAATCTGACCTTTTAAAGCGGGTAAAAGTGGAGTTCAAAGATTCCGTTGCATACAAGTGAAGCTTAAAAAAAAGAGTTAAAAACAGATGAAACGTAGTAAGAAATATATTTTTGCCCCCCATATTTCTTTTTGAGTGTGTGTGTGATTTTTTAACATAGACCCATCACAGGTTAATTAAAAGATAAGAAGCTTAACTAAATACAAATAAAAAAAAACTTTTAACTCATGTTTTTTGCAGCCCGCCAACTAAATTGCACTCTGTGATGAGTTTTTGTAAAAAAAAATGTACAAATTTTAGTAAAGTACGACAGGATACATTTTTCTCATTATATATGAAATTTGCGCAATCAATAAAACTGAATAAATGTGCCTCTATTTCATTTTACTTATATTTATTATAACTTATATATATATATATATATATGATGTTTGAAAATCAACATCCAAAACTTTTGTAAAAAACAGTTTTATTCTGCGAGCAATTGACACATTTTTTCGCAGAGAGAAATGAATGCCAAGTACCCAGCTTGGATTTCGAAAATATTAATTGGGATGTATATACTTATTTCCAGAACTGCTAAATAATAGTTTTTAGTTTGTGTTTTCGGTTAGAAAGTAAAGCGTAGAAACGTACATGTAAAGACTGTAAAATTTAGTGAGCTGGGGTTTCAATTGTTTTGTTTATAATATCTTTTCTGAGAAATACTTAGGCGTTTAATTTAAGACCCGATTATTTTACGGAAAATAAAAGTTAAATGGTAAATAAGAGGTTTTGTTTTAGATGTAATTTAATTATCCTTACACGTTATTATTATTATTATGTATTAAAAACGAAAACTGAAGCTGCTACAGAAAAAAGTAAGCATGCCACGAAACGCCAGCGACCAACAGCTTATTTAGGGTGAGGCCTTCTCTTTTGAATGCAGTACCTCTCTTTCTGCTAACAAATCCTTATACCCGTTGTCTTCGTTCGCATTAAAGATATGTTTTTTGTTTCATCGGAAAAATCATAAGTGTAACATTAGAGCAATGAACTGATGTAAAATTTAACATAGAACATGATAACACCACTATTAAAATTTGTAACTTATTAAAGGAAGTGTATGGCAATGAAGATTTATTGAGTGCAAGTGTTTTTAAGTGGCTTACGCGTTTTCAAAATAGCCGAGACGAAGTTGAAGAGGATTCATGATTGGTTCACCCTCCCACGTCAAACATGGACCGCAATATCGAATATATCGGTAAATCTGATTTGATCTGACATCAATTAAATATTCGCTCGAACGCTGAGACTGTAGGAATTGACTAAGAATCTGTACTGCAAATTCTACGTGATAATGTTGGCATTCAAAAGTGTGTGCCAAAATCATGCCCATAGTTCTGAAAAAGAAGCAACAATAGGTTTACAAAAATGTTAACACTAACACTCTGAATGTCATTGAAAATGACCCAAACTTATTGAAAAAGATAAAAACAGGTGACTATGAGTGATGAATATTAACGTCGCATTGTTTAGCAACACGAGGCTTTTGCGACGGTCGCGTAATTTTGAACATGGTCAAGTGACGCGGACGACACTGAGCTGGCACCCCTTCTCTAACTACACACAACCACGAGGACGTTTGAGCTCTCGAAGATTTAACGTGCATCATCCCTACACGGCGAGTTTTTAGTGGTACTGGATCACTCATGACACGCTATCATGATCCGATGCTAGACCACTTGGCTACCGCGGCACAAAACAGGTGACTAATCGTGAGTGTTCAGAACCAAAAATGCTCGAATGAGCAAATCAAAATTCAAACCAATGATGCTTATTTTTTCCGATATTCATGATATTGGGATTTCCTGAAGTTGAAACAATTAATCAACATTAGACTAACTTCACGTTCTTTCTGAAGTTCGTGAAAGAATAAGAGGAAGAGAAATGATACGAATAGTGGCAGGACAAAATATGAGATCTCCACCCACATAATTTGCGCCAGCTCATTCCGCATTGTCTAGTAAGAAATTTCTTGACAAGTACAGTATCCTAGTCCTATATCTTCGTTTTATTCGCCAGATCTCTTACCATGGGACTTTTATCTGCTTCCTCTGAAATCTGCATTAAAAGGAATATCATTTGAGTCCATTTGTGATGGATCTATACGCGTTTATACTATTGTCTTCTTTTTCCCTTTCAATCAAAATATTATTTCAACCAACCTTCATCGAGAAACCAAACGTGATTTATGTAAATAAGGAATATTATGTAAATTCGGTTTTCGCGAGTTGAAGAGAGCGAAGTGAGAAGTCAAGTTAAGTACAGTAAAGTGAAGAGAGTGAGAAGTCGACACGAAGTTGTTGACAAGTTAACCGAAGTGGATACGTTTGATGTGCGCAAAGAGAAGGGGATTTGAAGATTGAAAAGCATTGAAATGAAATATTACGGAGCTTGGAGTCATCGTCAATTTATCCAGCAAACGATAGTGGCTGAATTTCGTAGTGCAGGAACCGAACATTAAAGCCTTAGGTACTGTAATTTTGATTAAGTAAAATCTAATTATTAGTGTGCGGCGTAGTTGTAAATGTGCGCGTTTAAGCAATCTTAGATTCATTTGAAGTTCTGTAATACTATCCCGTATTTATATATCTCACCTCTGCTTTCTACCATAGTTTATATACCTTAATTAGAATTGTGTTGTGTCTGTTCTTAATAACTGAATAAATCAGTTTGAAATGGAATAATGTCTTTGAATCATTTAGTTCCTCCTACACATCTAGCCGGGTTTTCAGATAGACAAGAAGGTAGAAATGCAAGGGGTGGCTACAGGTCACAACACATTGAAGCTATGGGGGGGGGGGGAATGAGGCACGCGTCACAAGCTGATATAACCGGTACTGTTTCAAACAATGGTATAGTTGAATTTAATGCACACACAATTAATCTCCCGAACAATTAAAACCGTTATTTCTAAATCAGTAATAGAAATAAATTATCTTTAAAATTATTTCCTTTTATGTTTACCTGTAAGCAATATTTCAAGAAAGAAAAAATACCTGAATTGTCTTTAAAGTGGCATTTTTCTCTTTAAGCGTAGTTTTTTTTTTTTTGCCAATGCAATCGAATTTCGCCAAAAATTGTTCGGTTCTAAACGAAGCAAAAACAAGAAACTCGTAAAGGACAAGAAATAAAAAAATAACCTCATTTGAATAATAAATGAACTTCGTGCAAGATAAATCGTAGTAGCTAACAAGAAAAAGAAAATTGTGGTCTGGTAAGAAGGATAAAATAGTTTTGTAAATGTTTGTTACATTATAAGATAAATCTATCAAAATAAAGCGGTTCAATGTTTCATGAATCGATTAAAACCCCCACACACAATTCTTTTTTCATTTTTATTGAACTCAGATGTAATAATTAAAATTGCTTACAAAATTTAAATGTACTTCATTATAATTAGCAGATTATCCTTCATCAACGTATTCCAGAGTCAACAGAAAATCAATAACGGAAAAAAAGAAAAATGCTAGAAAATAAATTATTTGGTGAATTATCATTTCTTGTCTAAAATCAAATTAGGCTTTGCAAAAGTACAGTAACATTCGGTTAAAGCGAAATCGCTTAAGTCGAAATATTGGTTAACACAAAATAATTCAACGATCCCAACTACTATGCATTTTCATGCACTTTTTTCTATTAACACGAAACAAAAATCACTTAACATAAAAAGATTTCCATTCTGGGAATGAACAAACAAAATACGGAAAATGACAGCCGCGCAGGCGAATTTAAAGAGTGATGTAAAATGAAAGAGAGGTGGTTTCACATGTTCCGTGTAAGGGAGGTTAATTTGGCTTTAAATTACTATCGGAATAGACTGTGACAAGAGCCAATTGTGTTTATCTATAAACTATTTTCTCTCTTTACCTCTATAAACACCACACAAAAACATCCAAAATGAGAAACATCTTGAAAAAAGGTACACGCAGTTATTTAGACACACATTCTATTGGTGAAATGAATAACAATATGAACGATATTCTACAAATTGTGGGCAATTTGATACTTAAAAAGACAATTCAAGGTAAAATATATGTTTATTTTCCAAAAACTTAACAAATGTTTTGCTTTTCAAAAAAACTTGAAGACTTTGTATTTATTTTCATTAAAATCTTGTAATATTTTTGTTTCATTGATTTTTATTAAATACAAGCAAATATACATACACACACACTTGCCTCCGAAAGTTTGCGTACAGGCGATCATCTTTCACATTCATCCAAAAATGAGTATTTAAATGAAGTTGTGACGGGTGCTTACGCGTTTCACTAACCTTCTCTTAAATTCTATATATTTTATTTATTTCAACCAATCTCCACCGAGAGCCTAAAGAGTGATTTATGCAAATGAGATTTTATAAGTTCGGATTTAGCGAGTTCGAAAAAGATATAAAAGGGGGAAATGAAATGAAGAGAAAAATAAATTGAGAGAATAGTTTTTCTAGTGGAAATATAGTCGTCGGGAGTAAAGTTTATTGAAAGGTGGTAGATAAAATCAGTTCGGGATAGAACTGAGAGATAGCTGAGATTGAAGCCACTTATTAAAGGAATCCAAATATTGAAGAAGTAGTTAAAAGAACCTGTCATAACAAAAGATATCAGGTTAGTTTAATTTCTCAAATTAAATATAAGTGTGTAGCTTAATTGTACGCGTCGACTGCCGTAGATTCAGTTAAGATTCCGTCGTTCATAGTTATTGAATCCTTCTCATACTCCACTGTGTTTTATTGTTCTTAATATTTGAATAGTATTTGTGTAATTTCTCAATTAAGAAAAATTAATAAATAAGACTGATTTATTAAATAACTAGTAATTTATCATGAATTCAACACATTCAGATTTAGATAATACACGAAGGGGAGTTAATAATCTTAGAGGTAGTGATAGACTGCGACAAAGTCTTTCTGAATCAATACTATTTATTATTGATACATCTAACGTCGTTAATTCAAATAGTATAAGCAACAATCTCCTGAATATTACATAAAATAAAACAGATATTTATAACTTCAGAACAACACAAATCATGTGCGTCAAAAGTCTGCGTACACTGGGAAAAAATCTTTATAGCAATGGATTGTAACTGAAAGTTAATACTTTTTAAGCTATTCCGTTCTTTCTATATTTGGCAGGGATTTAACTAGCTTAGTTACCTCATTTGTGGATATATTTTGCTCCATTCTTCTAGTATGACATATTTGAGCATTTCCGTGGATGTTATTAAGTTTTCCCTGATAATTCACTCGAGTAAATCCCATAAATGCTGTATTGTGCTTAGGTCTGGGGACTACGATGGCCTGCGGGATTGATTTGGGACATGTCAGAACAGCCACGGCTTCATAATGGGAGCCATTTGCTCGGTACCTTTGTGCCGCCGAAAGTAAAATCATCACTCACCGCAAGTTTCTCAAGTCTTTCCTTGATATTTTGCTTCAATAAGTTAAAGTAATCAATTTTGTACATTTTTAAATCAATTCCAGATTACTAGCCGAAAGGCTTCCAATGCACCCCTAAACATTAAGCCTCCTTTGCCATGTTTGATAGTCGAAAAAGGATTATGTTTCTTAAGATCTGTCCAGAAATTTTTGCAGGCATATTTTTGTTTTTGATGCCAAATTACAAACAAATATTTTCAATAGAAAATATTTGTTTGTAAAATACACTCTTGGCTCTTTTCACTCGAGAAATGAATGGTTTCTTGAGTGACACTGCAGACGGGCGGCTGGATCTTGGCGTAGACGCTAAAATTTTAGTTGACTTGTAGTTTATGAGCCCTTTTTGAATCAATGAATGTCTCTCCTATTAACATTTCCGCTATTTCTTAAAAAATCTCCCCCTTTTCTGAAGGTTTTTGATGATTTTTCTTTCAATGATATATCGATCTCTATTCTGTTGCCTGCCATGAAACCACAAAAGTTTTTCAAACCTCAAATCCTAAATAAATTGTAAAATAAGCTTATAATTACTTAAAAACATGATTTAGTGCAATTATTTTACAATGAAAGGTCTTTAAAAGCTCTATTTTGTAAGTGTACGCAGACTTTTGGCGCAGATGGTTGGTGATAATTTGATGGTCCTCCTTGTTTTTTATTGCTAAGGTGAAATTTGCTGCTGCTGCTGTTTGAATAAGAAAAGTTTGAAGAATCCCTGACAGCTATTTTGATTTTTTAAAGCGAGATTTTAATAGTAATTATAGAATAAACACATAAGATGGTTGTCTGTACGCAGACTTTCGGAGGCAAGTGTATCTACGTAAATAAAATGTGCTCTATGATAAACTTAATTTTGATTAGTATATATATATATATATACAGTTGACTCTCGATAATTCAAACTTTCGATAATACGAACCTCTCGATAATTCGAAGTATATGCTCAGTCCCTCGAAAAACTCTTGATATTTCGAACTAAAACAATAAGTTTGGGTACACTCAATATTTCTAAGTAAAATCTGTGGCCGTCCAGACTACAACACGCGATAATTCGAAGTTATCTTATAAAACTCGACAATTAGAACACTTGCTATCATGCACAGTCCTGTAGCAAACAGGTTGGAGCTCAAAAGTATTGTGTTGTTCCCGTCTCTGCATGTCTTCCCTGAAACGTAGCTCCTTTGATGAAGATCTGTCTGCTACCCCTTCTTTGTGTTTTCCGGGTTCCTTAGGCGAAAAGACAATTTTTTTGCTTTCCTTCTTGAAGTGGACAATAGACCATCCACACCTGTTGTCAGCCGTCCATATATTTCGTTTAACACGTGGTCCTAGTACACTACAAAGAATGGTCCTCTATTGTGAAGAAGAAATGCGTAGGATTGTGTATGTATGTATTGAATGTATTATTTTAATACAGGACTTTTAACTTCTGTATAATATTTATACTGCATATAATATGTACTTTTCAAAAATACTTTAAAATAATTGCCTCATTATTACATAGTTTCAAATTTAGATGTGTTAGAAAAAATTTCTCTTCGTGTATTTTGGGAGTTTTTTTCTTACAGTCTCGATAATTCGAACTCTTGATAATCGAATTATCGAGAGTCGACTATATATATATTCTTTAACACGAAAAATATAATATATTTCAGTCCCCCCCCCCCTCTCAGGTATGTGTTAAACGTATATCATTGTATATGCAACTTAAAATAACGAAAATATTTTCTGTCTTTTTAAGGGAACAATTATGACTTAAATACGAAAAAAATATTCGAGGATAATACATTTTACCTAAACCAAGTGGATGTGAAAATGTAACAGTACCAATGAATGCGAAGAGAAAAAGACGAACATTGGCAAACAGAGAGAAACAGCAGCAAACAATAAAAGAATTTTGTTTTAAGGCATTGAAATAACAGAGGCAGTGACAGGAAACGTATTCTCTTGCTCAACTTAAAAAAAGCACATCTCTGTCGTCAGTTTACAGATTAGATCACAGTTGCACATAGTTTTCATTAATACATTAAGCAAATCACAGAAAACAAAATAATTATTTTGGAATGTAAAGCCATAATGAAAACTGTAATTTAGGTAATGTTAAAATAGTTAAATAGTTAAAAATATTAAAATAGGGACATTTGATCTCAGAGATATAAAATTTTAAAATGCAAATATTTAAGCTAATGAATACTTTGTGTTAATAACTTTAATGTCGTAGCATGAATTGTTTTAAAGTGGTTTATTATTGAAAATTTATTGCTATTAAATTTTGCTTCTTAAATTACTTCTGCTCAAATGCATATGTTGAGACAAATATTATTCAACTCGCTGCCAATTAATGGCTGCACAAGCCAAGTGAGTTAATAAACAAAAATGTAATAAAATTATAGAACATTATATCTTGAAAAATAATTAATAAACATACAGAAATATTAAATCATAGTACATTATAATTTGGAAAAAAAAATTATTTTTAAGATGAATTTCATAATTTTACATTTAGGCATTTGTAATTTACTACATTTTGTATTTTATGTAAACTAACTGTATTTATATTTATACTTGTAAATCTGGAAGCAATTTCTTTGTAACCTTCTTCAGTTTACCGGATTGGCAACAGTTCGAGTTTGGCATCAGACTAGTTGCAACGTTTTGATGTTAGCGCAGCTAAGCCTAAAAAGAATAAAAGTGTTCTTCGAATACTTTAAAGCAATTTTCTAAACTTTAAAGTTATAGGACCAATCGTTCATAACACGTGTTTTCGCTTAGTCTTATTAAATAACGTGCTAAAAGATTACTTACAATGCATTTAACTATTTATTTTCCTTTTTCACAGTGTTAATAATTTTAGCAACTGTCATATCATTAGCTGTTTAAGTTTGTTTATAATTGAAAATTTTAATGCTTTTATTTAATACCCATTATAAGATTCTTCAGTTCAAATATATATTTTAGAAAAAAATTTTTACAATATTTTTTTCTTCTAGCTTAAAACTTAACCTTTAAAAAAGATAGTTCTCCCAATAATTTGTTTTAAACGAACAAGCAAGATTTTACTTTATAAATTTCTTAAAGTTCTATTATTTTACAAATTTTTTTCACTATCTCTCAAAGCATTTCAGAATCACTTAAACACTGGCATAATTTTATCCTCTATGAGAAAAATTAAAATTAACTCATTATTTTAATTCTCGTAGCGCACGAGAAAGAATATTAAATTGTGCGAACCATAAACTAAATCTCTTTTTGATAACGAGATTTACGTCCAAGTTATAAGTAATGAATGCAATAATCTAAATAACATGAGATAAGCCTTAAAATTAATTTTTCTTCACTTAACTGACAGTAAACTAATATAGTTGGAAAAAAGAATAATTTATAAATAGAATATATATATATATATTTCGTGCCTTTCTCTCTTTTTTTTGTTAACAGCACATCAGCAAGTTAAGTGTTGTTCCCGTATTAGTAAAGTGATTGTGGATTTAAAGCAATTAATTTTTAATTCTTATGTCTGGGAAAACATTTTTACCTTTCATCAATTTACAGGCTTAAAAATTGTTCTTTGAAAGGATGTCATCGTTTGTCTTTAGTTTTGCAAAAAAAGTAATTTTCTTTGTAAAACAGTAACTGCTTTTGACATTTTCTAATAATTATCCCTTTAGCAGCAATGTATTGTTGGTTGTAATGTCACAAATTAGGAAAATTAAAATTTATTGTGTACTAATTAACATAATTTTTACTTACAGCTTGACCAAAATGAATTTTTTCAGCAGGAAGCTTTTCGCGCTATACTAGATAATTCTTTAACGCTATAATAATTATGCTACATAATCGCTGGAAACTATCATTATTTTTAATCAAATAAAAATTCAGCAATTGTTATATTAAAAATTTCAGAAATAAATGTTTGTTTTCATTTTTTATTTTGCTGTTAATAAAATATTTTAATAATAAATTTAATAATTTGTTTTCAGATAGTATGCATACATACATATATATATACATTAATTATATATATATATATAATTAAATTATATCTAAAACAAAATATCTTATTTATCATTTAACTTTTATTTTACATAACAAGTCTAGTGTTAAACACCAAATTATTTCTCAGAAAAAATATTCTCAATATAACAATTTTAATCCCAGCTCATTAAACTTAAATGTCTTCGCTTGTTAGATCCTACGATTTACTTTCGAATCATAAACATAAACTAAAGTGTTTAGCAGTTCTGGAATTAAGTATACAGCCCAATTAGTATTTCTGAAATCAAACCAAGTCACTTGGTGCTCGTTTTCTCTCAGCGAAAGTTGTGTCGACTGCTCGCAGAATAAACTGTTTCTTATCCAAAGTTCTGGGTGTTGACTGTGAAACATTACATATATATATTTATCTATCTGTAAAGTAAGTGCATAATATGTGTTGGAAAAATACTTTTCAGCGTTTTGAAATAATCTGAAGTTCAATTGTATTTTCGGAGATATAGTAAAATGATTTTCAGAAATCGGGAACGAAGTTTTCGTGCCGTCTGTTGATAAGATGCGAAATATAAGCTTATTATGCTATCTCGGATATTTTTTCGCCTTTGAGCTTGCGTTTCTCTTAGCAAACAACAAGGTATGATGAAAATGTGATGTAAGTAAAATAAGTAAGGCAACAATGATACTTTAAAGCTATGATTCAATAATAGAGAAATGTAAAGACAAAGAATAAAGAGTACAAATAAAAATTAATACTGAATTGTTCTTTTGATTTTTAAAATCAAAAATATTTTATTTTGAACTATACCTTAATCATTATTTGCATTATTTTGGCCCCTCCAGGTCCAGAAACAGTCGCCTCCCTTGTTCCTCACCCAGTTAAACCTCTGGTATGTAGCATGACAGTTGCAATTTTTGGGCCATTCAGCTGTAGAATAGGCTTTTTTATGTGGATAGTATAACACCATTCATATGCCCGCATGCACTCCTTAAGTATTGCGGGATCTTTCGTCTGACACCACCCCGAAAAAGATGGCCTTGAGAAAAACAACTCTCCACACATGAGCCGGAACCCCGAGTGTAATTCGAGGTTAGGAGAAAATCTGTAAGGATGAAGATGTGATGACTCTTCCCCTTTTGTGTGCGGTTTCTTTCCTTGCCACACCTATTAACTACATGCCGGGCTCCTGCGGCTATTTCTTAACTTTGTGAGGGTCTACGCATCTGTTGATGTGCTAGAACTGTCTCTATTGCTCTCTTTCCAAAAAAAAAATTGGATTTTCACTTTCTTTTTTCCCCCTTCCTAATTTTCCATTCCCTTATAGCAGCGTTTCTCAAACCGTGAGGTGCGCCCCCCCTGTGGGCGCACTCTACGAGGGGGCGCGAGCATATTGAAAAATTGAAAACAAAAGATTATTTTTTTTAAAAATGAATTAAATTAAAGTAAACAAAGTACATTCTTACATAATAAAAAATTAAATTAACGTTAACACTTTTTCATTCCCTAATACTACTGCACAATGTATTTATAATTAATATAACAATACTAAGTTAAAAACAAATTTAATAATTACCAATGACCCCCATGGGTTTGTCACATATAAAATTATATACAAAAATTAACACTTATCTTTATAATGTGTACAATTTATTAATAATCCTTTCACTGCCGATTATAATTTACGCAATTTGCTCTCCAATGCTTCCATTTTCCACGTAGGCGTGCGTATGTGATATATTGGAGGAAGGGGAGTAAAAAAAGGAATAAATAAGGAAATCATCTGATATAAGTAAATCCTTCGCAAACACAGTCAAGGTTCTTTTATTGCATTTCAAAGCCTTCGGGATAATTGTATGGATTGAAGTGCACAGAAAACATCGTCCTTCAGAAAGACGTATATATACGTCCGGGCACTTAACGCACCGTTTGAACGAGACGTATATATACGCCAGTGGCACTTAAGAGGCTGAAGTCGTATTGTAACTTTAGAGTCAAAAAATATAGTATTATTCAATTCATTGCATTGTTATTTGTATGGAGAAGGGGGTGTGTGATGAAAATTGTGATTGAATATTAGGTCACAAGTATTGAAAGTTTGAGAAGCACTGCCTTATAGGAGTGGTATCCCTGTGTATCTTATTTCTTTTCCAATGACTAAGACAGCATCTGTGTGATCCTATTTTTTTACATTGCTATTTTTGTTGTAAAGTACCTTTACTGTATCTTGTATTCTTCCCCCTATTCTCGAGAATTTTAGAGGGTCCTTCATTCGGGACCGTTCTGTATATGTTTCGTTTAGTATATAAATAATCTCGGGAAGTCGGTTCACAGCTCGAAACCCTTTTGGGGAGCTCGGTTCTCCAGAGTAAGTATATAAGTAAGAATCATCGCATTGCTTTAGAGAGGGTGACGTAAATTAAAATTTAAATCAAATCCACACTTGATAATAGCAACAGTGTTGTTTCTTCTGTGTCCAAACATTAAGAACCAACTAGTGAAGGCCCTGCGGTTCATGCTAATCAGAAGATACCTGAAGTTCAAATCCTAAATCCACCAAAGAGCTCCGTACGAAATAATACATTATGCATATTAATCGGAGCTGAACTCGTAGAAAATACGGATGTAGAATTCCAGCTGAGGTGCTTTGTTTTATTTATTAGTACCGCTCTCTTTGAAACAACAAAAAAACTAGTGGCAACATATGTCATAGATTTGAACTAAGGTAACTGATGTAGAGGGGATGATTACTCTGACACTTCGCCTTTCAGACTTTCTCGCCATTTCAGCACCAGGACTTTAAGCTTCGACATATTTGAAAAACATAATTGCTTTTTCACGATGGATCTTGCGTGAAAAAGAAATTAAAAACTCTGACTCGATAGAAATAACTCTAGCCACGAGTTTGCGACCTTGATTTCTCAAATATCGGAACCTAACGGATGCCATCTTCATCTAGCTACAACTTCTTGAGTCATTTCAAGCTCAGACAGTTACTTTCATAGTTACATTAACAACTTTTTATATTATTAAAATATATCAATTGCCTTTTCTCAGTACAACCCAAATTAAAGTAATTTTAATTGAAAATATGAAAGTGAGGTACCTAGTTCAGGATTTCTGGGAACGCGCAGTTAGTTATGGGTACAACTTTCAGAAGAAAAAAAGAATGTTTTATTTTTCTTTTGATCTCTACATCGTTAGCAAAAGAGAAAGTCAGAAAAGAAAGCGAAATGGGGCAGGGAGAATGGGCAGAAAAAATTACTCTTTTGGGTTTTTGCTGTACCACAGTTATACCTTGGGAAATATCCGTTCTTCGTGTCCAGTCCCATAGGAAATAACCGGAACAGGGAATAAAAAAAGAATCTCTGGCACAAGAAAAAAAATTGCTGTCAATGCATACTTTTGCTTCGAAATACTTCCAGTAAATAAGGAAAGTTATAAATGCTTCTCACGAATTTGTCTTATAATCAAAAACACTGATCGTATTACGTCGTATTGTATTTTTTTCACTTAATAAGAAAAATTATGTCAATACATAAAGAGTTGTTAAAATATTAATACATAATTGCAAAGCTGTATTAACTTTGAAAATAGTCTTATGATTTCAGATGACCGGCCCGTCTCTTTCTCTCTCTCTCTCTCTCCACATAAAATACTTGTAATTGAATAGCAAAAGTAATGAATATTTTCAGTTCTTTTTAACTTCAGTTCTTTTATTTGTCGGCAAATTTGATTTTCAGATTGTGCGGAAGTGGAATAATATTCTTCGCGCGCGTCAGCGTCGATCTTATCAATTTTTACAAAAATAAAGAAAACGATTCTTCAGCTTCTGCCATACTCTAATTATTTCCTTTGAAAATATTTGAAGTTAAGTTGACTGACAACGTTCGTAACCATGGGTTTTAAAAAGCACATATATATATATATGTTGTATATCTCAGGCGACACCAGCGAATCTCTGTACCCCGGAGTAAGTGGAGAAGGAGTAGACTTACTGTTCTCCAGCAGCGCGCGCCTAGTCAGGTTTAACACCTGTAGATGTATTAAATATCCTTAATTTAAGTCTCTCTTTCATTCAAATACCTAGACACATCTCTGTTACATATATATATATATATTGATATTTAGTATTAACTGAGTTAACACCAAATATCACATAAAATTCGCTTAAAAATTCTATCACAAAAAAAAAATTCATTTAAATGCAGTGTTTTGGCAAAAAAATGAAGACAATATTATATATTTTCAAAGCACTTTCTTTTAATAAAAATGCTTCTATAATAATAATATTTCGCCTGTATATACCTTCACACAAAGTCTGAACAGAATGTTTGAAAATTTCACATTATTTTCAGAGCTACGATCAATTAAAATAATAACGGGTATTTTTTGTTATAATTTCTCTCTACTGTGATGTATTAAAATATTTATAAAAACGCTTCTAAATTATTTATTTCAAATATCCTAGCTCAGGCCCTGTACAGAAGTCCTAGCCATATACACAGAAGAGACAAAACATTATGAACCCCTACACAATAACACGTTGCTCCACTTTTTGCCTGCAAAACAGCTGCAACTTGCCTTGGCATGAATCCAAAAGTTCTTGATAGATGCCGGCAGGTTGTGCTAATTATCTAAGCAGTCGTCGCGTGAAGATATATTCCAACATGAAGATATTTGATCTCTGAGCTTCCTTTCTATAAAACACAATTGTTTCCCATGAGATAAATATCCGTCGAGTTAGGTAGCCAAGATAATAATTGGAATCGATATGTATGCTCCTCGAACCCTTTTAACACAGTTCTAGCCTTTTGTCAAGGGCTGCTGTCCTGCTGGAAGATCCCATTTCAAGTTGGGAAAAGTGAACGCCATATAAGGGTGCAACTGATCCGCAATTATGCTCAGATAGTCAGTTACCTTCACTGTTCCTTATACTAGAAGTAAAATGTTCCAGAGTCACCCATGAGAATGTTCTTCGAAGCATAATATCGCCATCATCTGTCTGTGTACACGGACGGTGCACCCTCACGCAATAATCAATGTGATGAATGAGAAATCGTGATGCATCCAACCAGGAAACTCTCTTCCACTTATTTATGGTCAAGTCTCGATGCTTCTGAGCCCACTCTAACGCGTTGGCAAAGACAGTTTGTAACAAATCTAGTTCCCTTCTACCCTGTGACCCAGATAAATGTGTCGAAGGAAATGAAGAATGATTCGTCATGATAATTTCCAATTATTTTATTTATCACTTTAATCGACTCAAATATAAAACAATGCAACACTGTAAATAAGATGATCCAGTCAGACAACAGAGGGAGGGGACGAGAGTCGCGTTTTGGGAGAATAATAGTTCCTCCTTAATACTTTACACCGTAAATACTCACCGTACTCATGTCCACTTAAGCACTTTAATATTTTAAATATCAACGCAATATGAAGGTGACAGTACCTGAAGTTGGGTAAATACGTACTTGTCGTTAGTTAGGCCCTAGGCCCTCTAGATTCCTGAGCCCCTCCCCCTTGTGAAGTGGTAGTAGCGGAGGTGCATGTTATGCCACTGCAATGTACATATATACAATTCAAGATGCTAGGTTCATTTGCTATAAACAGTCTCCAGACAATGAACGTTCAGTTGCTATCTCTCAACGCGCCAGCAGCCCGCTCTGAATTGTAGACGAAACTTTCAATGACAGTGACATTATCAATAATTTGATAGATTATGAAGACGGACAAGAAAAACCAGATTCTTCGAGAGCGAATAAAATATATGCAGGGATACAGTTTTCAACAAATTGGAAAAATATTTTCTTAAAATAGATACCAATTCCGAAAGGAGTAGGATATTCCAAAAAGAGCTTCGATCATGCATATCTGGTTATCGTGACATTTACAAGCAACTGACAAACCAATCTTCGTCGCAAAAATTTATCTCTATTTTTATGGTGCCAAAAAATAAATCAATTTAAATTGTATCTTCAAGCGACGAAAGCAATTTTGAACTTATTCATCACAGAAAGAAGAGCGCTTTGGATTACGACGAGTAGCAGTGAATTATGTGTGTGCATTTTGAAAACTTCTCCATGTATACAATGCGAAACTAAATGTTTTAAAAATGTTTCCCTGAGTAATTTAAATATTTATTTTACCATGGAAGTACTTTCTCATTAATTTAGTAAATTATTGGAGTATTTTCTAAAAGCAACTTTTTTATGCGGTTCCTCTCAACCGCATAAAAAAAATTGTAGCATTTGTACAAATTTGTTTGTTATATGTAAAAATTTATGAAATTTTCAAAAAAATTTTTACGCGTTATTTTTATGCGGTCCCTATCTACCGCACAAAAACAGGTTCTACGGTATGTATCTTAATTCAAGTGGTACCAAGTTTTAAAAAGATTATTCATTAATATGATTTTGCAAAATTATGGTTTAGAACGTAGTCAGTCAGCTTAAATGGAAATCCTTTAATTTTATATTTAGAGCCTTAAAAATCAAAAATAAACTTAACTTAGAAATCCAAAATTTTTAAAATTACGAAAAGGGATTTAGTTAAATTTTTGATATTTGTTATTATTTTGTTTAATTATTTAACTTTAAATTCCAATTTAAATCCTCAGATTTATATTGAATTAAGTACAAGCATCTCCGATTTTTCAATTGAAAATTAATAATGCTTTTCCTTAATGGAAAATTAATGGTGCCTAGTTATTATTCACAAGGTGATATAAAAAAGTAATCTATATTCTTTTTAAAATAATTAACCCACACATAATAATAGTTAAAAAATCCTTTTTTATACAATTACTGTTTTTAAATGATTATGTAAATTATTTAAGTTCCAAAGAAGTTTTTTCAGATGTTGATATGATGAATAAAATTAGAAATCGTGAACATGGTCCGATAACCTCAAGTTCCCTCTTGATGAAAATTTGATGAAGGGTACTTATACTAAAATGCCATAAAAACTACTTAGCCAAGGTTCTTCTATTTCTAATTAAAAAATAAACTATAAATTCTTTAAACATTATGGAAATGTTTTAAAAAAAATTTAATAATTTTTTTTTCATAAATCATTTTTAAGAAAGCATTTTCAGCATTTTTTTTTTTTTGTGATTTATTTGCATCATTAGAGAAAGATGTTACAAAAAGAGAAAAGAACTAAAACCCATTAGAAACTGATGCGATTTAAAAAGTTATCACGATGAATAAGTAATATAGATTAGAGGATATATTAATCTCAAAAAAGCTCCAGTTTTTACTATTCATTTTGAACTAGTAAACGAAATGCTTGTTAAAAGTGTGACGGTTCTATTCGTGACCTTTTCACTAAAAGTTCTCTTGGGGAATTCTTGGTCTTTAAAAATTATTTTATCAGAAAGCTTCCTCCGAAGACGAGAGCTTGAACATGTAAATTTTGATTACTATATAATGTCTAGGCTTTCAGGTTTAAAAGGGAGAGATATGATAGATTGCTAGTGGAGCAGTGAAAAATCAAATTGAATGTGAATCGCGGATATTTAATATTTGATAATTGAATGACTTAAGGTGACGATCTATCACTGCAGATTGAATCTAGATTAAATAGTGAAGAAGTCAGAGCTATTGAACTGAGTAAGTGTATTAAACATTAAAGTCTTCTCGTATCTCACGTACCTCGTTAACTGTCTTCATATTTATTGATTGGGTCCATCTCTTATCCTTGATCGATTGAATTTGAGTTGAGGTTAATATTGTGAATAAAGTGAAGTTTTATTGATCATGGCTAGTTTTCTTTCCAATTCTCCCACACCTTTAGGTGCGGAGGTAAGATCATTATAGTAGTGTGGAATTGGCAATCCTTCTCAAATCCCTATAAACACTATTAAAGAAAAGTTCACATAGTGGTCGTATGAAAGCTTTCACATTGTTCTTTTCAAATAAGACTAATATGCCCCCTGATTCCGAAAAACAGCATTACGTATCAAACTAGCACTTTCAATTCACTTCAATTCGTAATGTATTTTTAACCAATATCGGAATCTACAGAACAGGATAGAATTGTTCTAAATAAAGAAAAAAATGAGAGCAAACATCACAAGGTGACTAAAAGTTTGAAATATTTGAAAATTTTTAGAATTTATGAGAACTGTGCATCCAATTACATTACTTCAGAAGACGTTTTACGAAAGAAATATATAGAAGATCCTTACGTGAAATTAAAATAAATTAAATTTCTAAAAATAATAAAACTTAATTTTTGATAACTAATCTTCGTTTTTTATTTAAAAAATGATTTTTTTCTAATATTCCATCAGTCGATTTTTAATCATACATTCAATTTTAAATGTATTTCTCATTTATTCAAACGATATATCATTGAAAGTATTCGCTTGATTTATTTATTCTTTTTGATGAAAATTTTAAAATACCTTTTCCACTTATTTTAAAACGTAAAAAAAATTAAAAGGTAGATACAATAATTTAATATATTGCCTGCCAAAATTTTGAGAATATTTATAACAATAGTTTTGAACACATATTTGTTTCATTTCGATAATACTTCAAATATTCCTTTTATATTAATATACTGTTTACACCACGCTTCGATCTGCTTTTTAAATCCCTTGAGTTTCAATATCCTTTCTTTGAGAAACTTATGCAGGTCTTTATATAGGCTCGTTTCTGCAGTATATCAGTATATAAGTGATATTTTGTCCCCCCCCCAAAGTTGAATTAACAAAACTAGGAACTCCAGAGACCTGATACTCATCCTTTTTTCTACTACAGCTGTTATTTATATCCTAATCAGGGCAAAAAGGAATCAATTGCTGAAGAGATTATTTCAGCGATTGCCTAACGCCGTGTTTCTCAAAGTTTCAATATTCGTCACCCAATATTCATTCATCGCCCCCCCCCCTCATACAAAAACTATTGAAATCAATGATGCTATACTTTGACGCTAAAACTACGATACGATCTAAACCTCTTAAGAGGCAGTGGCGTACATAAACGTCTCTCTCAGTCAAAGCGTTAATTTCCCCAGACGTATATATACGTCTTTCCAAAGTACGATCTTTTCTCTGCACTGTTATCCATAAAATTATTCCGAAGGCTTTAGAATGCAATAAAAGTACCTTTACAATGTTGGTGAAGAATTTACTTATATTTCAGATGTTTTTTTATTCATTATTTCCCCCCTCCCCAATACATCCCATACGCGCGCCTATGTGGAAACGGTTGTCATTGAGAAGCGAATCACATAACTTTTTATCGGTAGTTAAGGGATTAGTTATAAAACGTACAAATTATAATGATAAATACTCATTTTTGGATATAATTTTATGTATGACAATTCCAGGGGGTCACTGGTAATTATTAAGCTTGATCTCAACTTAGTATTGTTAAATTAACTATAAAATATATTGTGTAGCACTTATACATTTATAAGTGTATTATATCAGTATAAATGTGTATTTTATTTTTTATTATGAGAATGTATTTTGTTTTTTTGCTTTCAGTAAATTTTTTTTAAAAATAATCTTTTGTTTTTAACGTGCCTCCTCGAAGAATTGTCACGCCCCCAAGGTAGGGGTCCACCCCACAGTTTGAGAAACGTTGGCCTAACGGAATAAAATGCTGTTCCGCGGGGTCTTAGGTGGCAAAGGTAGCCTAGTGGCTATGGTCACGAGTTCGCGGCCAGCGTATCATGAGTTTGAGCCTAGTGACACTAAAGACACGCCGTGTAGGAGCAGATGTACGTTAAATCTGCTGAGCCTCAAAGTCATTCCCGTTGGCGTGGTGTGATAGTTCAGAGAAAAAGGTATCAACTCAGCTGACGTCCTCGTCATTTGACCGAGGTCTGTCATCAATTCACCTCATGTTGTTTAAAAATGCGACTTTTAAGTCTCTCTCTCACACAAACACAGGCGAGGGTTAGTAAGTGAGTGAGCATTAACGTCGCGCTATTCAGCTATTCGAGTGCTTTTAGCGATGGACCTAGTAATTTTGAACCATCATCAAGTGACGAGGACGACTCCTGAGCTGGCACCTTTCCCTCTCCTAACTATCATGCCACACCAACGGGGACCGCTGCCCTCACAGAGGCGAGAGCAAACATCACAGGAATTTCAGAAAAGCGCGTTATTCACGTTCATGTCCTTTGACATTGTGACAATAGCAAAAATTATTAATATTAAATGCCCTTTTATTATTAATTCCTTTAAAATAAAAATTAAATTCTTAATAGTATCTTACCATTAATTACTTTTTCTCATAAAATGAGGTCTCAGGGGTATTAATTTTCTCTAGGAAGGCTGAAAATATAAACACTATTCAAATACATATAAATCTTTGAAGTTAAAATTAAATAATTCGAATCTTTTACACATTATTTATAAGGGAATGGGGCTTCAGAAAAGTGTAAAATGTTTAAAATATAATCATAAGCATATGATTAAAAATTATAAGCATATGAAAGTAAGAAATATTTCTATAAGAAATATTAATTAAGTTTTACGTTGCGCATGCTATTTTCTAAAGTAGTAGCTTTAATTACTATCAATAAGTTGATTTATAAAGTTAAATGTATCCTTATTACACCGTAGTATTTTTAAGTAAATAGAATAATAAATTATATTTTTTTTAAATAAAAAAAAATTACATTTTCAGAATTCTTTTAAAAAATTTCAATTTTTTTCAAATAATTTGAAATACAAAAGATTTAATTAGTAGGGTTTAAAGAGTATGATACATTTTATATAATTCTATAAAGTTTTATACATCAAAAGCTACTATTTTAGAAAATAGCATGCGCAACACAAAATTTACTTAATATTTATTACAAAATTATTTTTTATTTTCATATGCTTATAATTTTTTTAATTATTATTATATTTCAAACATTTTGTACTTTTTTGAAATCATAATCCTTTGTAAATATTGTGTAAAAGATTCGAATATTTAATTTAAATTTAATAGAAGTATACATGTTTGAAAATTGTTAATATTTTCACCCCTCGAGATAAAATTAACACCCCTGAGGCCCCTCATAATATATATCTTACTATTAATTCCTCTTACTAATAAAATTCTTAATAGTATCTAACCAGTAATTCATTTTACTATGGCCAATTGTAAGTTCTAAAAACATTACTAATCCATTTAATAATATAATTTACATAAAAGGCACTAATGTACAAGTATATAATTTGTTCTAAATAGCATTCTCAGGAAAATATTTATTCAGCGCAACCCCCCTGCTCCACAAAAGCCATGCAAGAAGGAAACGTCAAACAAAGATTTCTTCTGATACATTTTGTTTCATTCTAGGTAATTCTTTTTGCATAAATTAGGAAATAATTTTAAAATCTTAAAGAACCTTCAAAGTTTCCAGCAAATTGAATAAATCTTAGATCATTTGCAATTTTGAACCTTAACTTTAAACAAAACTCAGGCAAATGCCATTCCCTCGGGAAACTTTCTTGAACTCCACATTCTTAACTTTTCAAGCTGGTACAATAACCATATGGTGCATTATCCCCAATTAGTCAAATAAGGATAATATGATTCCTTGAGGGGATCTTTTATATTAGGATAAAGAAAATAACTTCTTAAACAGCTTTTCATCCAATTACAAGATAGATCGTTAAGAAAGTGACTTTTATTGTATTTTTCTTTTCTACGCTGATAATCGTATTATATTTCATGAATTATTCCTCAAGAATGACCTTTCACTCCCATTAGAAGTCTTTTGAAAATATTGAAATAATTTTTAATACAAATGTATGATATTAAAAGTTTTAAAAAATATGAACATTAAAAAAGAAACTTTTGTTTCTTTTTTAATTATAAATTATTTGGTTTCTACATTGTCTCATATTATCCAAACATAAACTTTAATTTGAGAAAAAAATTTTACCCTTTTGACAAAATTAACCCGTTATAAAACTATTTTTTTATAGTAATGTTATGTTAAGATCATTTTGGGATTTAGATTGATTTATAAAAAATAAATTCATTTAGCTTATCACTTAAAATTATTTTTATGACCATTTTTTTGGTAAGAAGCATGTTTCTCATCACCCACTCGGAGCTGTTTAAAGTTAATGTGTCTTTTGTTTTTTATTTCATATTGTATTACATTTTTTTTCCGGCGGTGATATCTATATAAGCCAGTAACAGCTTCCGAACAGAAGTGTTCATTTTGGTTCAGCGATAAGTTACTTGCTTACGGAACTGAAGGTACCAAGTTTCGTCCCTCATTGGTGACCTTAAATGCTGAACTAAGAAAAACGCAACCTCCGCGCTGTTGTCGTGGCCTCATCTACCCACCGCAAGAGCATCCAAAGCCGTCAGATCCACATGACGCAACAATAAAGCCGTCAGACACACATGACGCAGTAAACAAGCCGTCAGACGCATATGACGCAGCAAACAAGACGTCAGACACCCACGACGCAATAGCAACAACTCACAAGCTCGCCATAAAAATTATACCGTTCGTTCACCTATCCACCGACTCACTGGTAAGGGAGTGTGTTGCGATGGTAACTATATAAGTCATTGACAGCTGCCGGAATGAAATGATCATTTTGGTACATCGGTAAGCTATGTTCTTACGTAACCGAAGGTACTAAGTTCTATCTCTCATATTTATAAAAAATAATTTATGAATACTAAAATATGCTTCAGAGAAATTCTAAATTGGACATATTTTGTATAAGAATTTATATTCTTTACTTTTCATGAATTTTCAAAAACCTGGGATCAATACATGGTGGGGCAATGCAAGTTGTACAAAATGTCTTGTTCTCATGTGCTTTAGTAGAACATATATGACAACGTCTACTTGGTGTTGCAGATTTCTATCGACAAATTCAGTGAGGGTGATAGTAGGCAGCATGGGGATGACCAATTACCATAGGACATTGGATCGCAAACCACGTTTAGTTGGAGTAATTCGCAAAAACAGTTATGAAGGGTGTAATGTCCAGAGGAGTGAAAAGGGGCAATAAGAAGTAAGAAATACATTTATTAAACGTAAAACATGTTTACAAAACGAAGAATGCATCTCAACTCATCCACAGAAATGCAACGACAAATGATTGTCAATGGAATCGTTCAAGTTGCGGCCACGTAGTTCGTAGTATAGCCGACAACGATGGACAAAGGGCAATTGGACGAGTTCAAGCAAATCCGGTGTGCTGGCGATGTCAGCTGAAGCGACAAATAGAGCCGGGAGGTTCTCTGTAGCCACCGGCGTCTCATATAAGAGCGGTTTCAGGTGGCCCCAGATGAAGAAATCCAAGAGGTTGACATCCGGGGAACGTGGAGACCAAGCAACAGGTTCAACACGTCCATTCTACCTTTAGAAATTTGTTGTATGGAGGTAATTACGCATCGCAGTCGAAAAATGTGGCATCGTGAAGGAACTACATGTTCTGGTGCATAGTCAGGGACGTCTTAGGGCATGGTCCAACTGGGACCGAGGCCAGGGCCTTACCCTCGGGTTCTCTTTTGACTCGTATTTAGATCATGATCCGGATAATTTTAATGGTCAAATATTGTTCCCATACATATTCACCGAAAAACAGGGAATTTCAAACTGCATGTCAACTGGCAAAAGTGGTAAAACTGTATTATTATGTGATGACCGTTGTCCATGTCTATACCTATGCCTAATGCCATAAACAATCATTCAACTCTATCAATCGAAATGCAGCCATCGGTCAAGGCGGTTTGTGCCTTCTCTTTTGAGATTGTGAGTCAAGCACATTTGTTTTAAATTACCGTTTACCATCGCAAGAACAACCTAACTTTTTTCATCCATTATCACGATCCAAAATATAATATAAAATATCCTTTTCCAACACTAAAAATAAAATATATACAAGTAAAATATCAATGGGTCGTCGTTAATAGTCCTATAAAAACTAATATAGCAATACTTTTTGCATGCGTAAGAAAAACACTCGATATATATGGATAGGCGTAAAACAACAATATTGATGTTGTTGAACATTCTCTTGTGTTTATTCTAATTTTTTTCTCTTTACTTATTTTCAAACCACTGCAAATCGATTTTTATATACGCATACTTAACAGAGCCAAACGCGAGCGTTACAACGGAAACCATTTTTGTAGAACTTTGCAAAATATGATTTTTCAATGTTTCTAGACAATACAATATATTTTTAAGTATTTTATTTTCAATTCACACATGGAATTGAGCTTCCATGTGTGAGTGACTTCCTGATGATTTATTTAAGCAAATTCCTTTTGAAACAATAAGTTTCTTACTACGTTCAATACTTAACCCCTTAAATGCCGATTAAAATTTATGCGATTCACTCCACAATGTCATCGTTTTTCACATACGGGAACTTGTACGGTGTATTGGAAGGAAAAGAAAATGCATAAATAAGCTTATTTCTCTGAAATATGTAAATCCTTCATAAATATTGTCAATATTATTTTATTGCAATCCAAAGGCTTCCAATACGTCCGGGGCACTTAACGCTGCAGTTGAGCGAGACGTATATATGCGCCGGTGGTAATTTAGGGATTAAGTTGAAATACGAAAATTTATCGGTACACAAGTTTCCACACGTCACAAAAACCATCCAATTCCACCCGTTGCCAATATTCAACAAGTAATTTAAAACAATATCCGTTGCCAGAATTCGAAGTAAGAACCAATGCAGTATCAATAGTTTTATAAAATTAATAATGTAAACATGCGCGCGCATACACACTCACATAGGTAATTTACGAATTCCCTATGGTTAGCTAACTTGAAGTAACTACATCAAGAAGTAGTAATAATGTTAAAAAAGTACATTAATTTTAAGCAAATTCTTATGCTTAGGACTAAAATTGTAGGGTAAAATCATGTTTATGCTTTCCTTTTATAGTGCCAATAATCCTGGGCAGAAATAAAAATTAAATGAGAAGAAACAGTACTCAAAAAAAAAGCAAAATTAATTTAAGTTAAAATAAAAATCAGATAAAGTTATAACAACAGGTTCTAGAAGTATCAATTGAAACTGCATTGTAAGCTATCATGATCAGAAATCACAGTACAGTACACACCAAAAATAAAGAATTTAAAAAAAAAATCTTTGTGAAATAAATTATTTAAAAAGGCTTTAACTTTGAAATTCTAATTAGGAATTGCACTTGAATCGTTATGATAATCTAAGACAATAAAACGTAAAAAAGTTTACCCAAAAAAATTAGGAACAATACAATAGAGCTCCTTAATTTTTATGAATAATAAATTTTTTTGGAGAATAATTTTAATATATAAACTGAAACTTTTCCCCAATGATCTGAACTGGGAAACTTTTTCCATTAGTTTAGCGAAATTTATTAGCATAACTGGAATTTCTTCAAATAAATAACCCCTTTTCCTGTGCAGAAGCACTTTATTATTTCTATTTTATATTTTAGAATTATAATCTCCTTTTTACACATAAAGTCACCTTGCTATTATTAAGAATTAATAAATGAAGGTCACAATAGGAACAAAAGATTATGTCGTCTGCAAAACTTTTATAAATCAAAGCAAATTTTCTAACCTTAATATGGAAAAGTTCTAAAAATCTTTGCTTTTTTATAAAAATATACATCACAATTATTTCTTGGAATATAATACAAAATTTTGCAAAACGATAAAAAAAATTAATGTTGTATTGAATTCTTTAGAGAATTAGCATTAGGAATGTATAATTTAGGGCAATAAAATTTTATTTCCCAAACTAAACTTTATTCAAACATTAATGGCAACGTAACTAGGAGATTAAACTTATTTATTTCATTACATTTAACACCTTACGACGCAAAAATTTTTATGCCTTCATTAAATTCAAAGTAGTAATTTTATTTTGAATGTCCTTGTTCCTCAAAAATGTTTGAGAACTAAGAAATGTCATCAAAGAAGAAATCTTTCTTTTTGCAGTAGAAAATCAAAACAAAGCCCCCACCCCTTTTTGCTTTTTCCTCTAAAGTAGAAGTCAAAAGCTATAGAATTTTTTTCTTCCTTCTATGCTCTACAAACATTTCTTCTACAACTTGTAGCGAAGCGTAATTCTTCCATCCCAGGAAATTTCAAATTCTCCGAAAAGTCTCCTTCTAGTAGAAATTCGAGGATTACTAGGTATCTTAAGTGTAAAACAGGAAATGATACCTGAGACCTTTTTTCCATTAGAAAGTTTCGATGGACACGGTAACTGCAGAAGAACAATTCGATAGTTTATATATTTTTTTTCTCCTTCTATATATCTTAAAATATCTTAGACCTTGAAAGATAACATAGCAAAGAATTGATTCGAGATACTTAAGATTTTTTTATTTTTTATTTTAGAAAAAGCGTGAATGTACATAGTTTTCAGTGTGTTTTTTGAAGTTTAGAAAGAAGATGGTGCATAATAATAGAGCTTGCATAACTTTAATTAAACAATAATACCATAACTTTAATTAAATTATTTTAAAAAATTTGTTGTTTGAATTTAAAATGGTAGATATATTGGGGTTATAAAGATAGTCCCGTTATTTTAAAAAGCTACAATACATCTCAAATATTCTTAAAAAATAAATAACTTTAAAAATCTAAATTTACCATCATAAAGATTGGGGGGGGGAGACATTATCGCAACAATTGCCAATTCTATTAATAACTCGCCAAGTTTGCGATCCTGATTTCCTATGTGTCGTACGCACTGCATTGGAGACCATGTACTTCGCTTCATATGTCGCCAATAGGTTGCGATAATATGTAAAGTACCGAAAAAAAATTCATATATTGACTTTTTTTCCAGTTTTATCGATTTTTTTAATGAGAGGAACGTCACTGTTTCGTCATTCTGAATCCTAGTTAAATAATAAGGATGACATTTTAATTGATATTACTCCCTCCCGACTTCCATATTGCTCCACATGATGACTTAGAGATAGATTCATTCTACATGGTGGCCCGAATATTCCCTAGATATATGTATTAGATTTTCCTATATATAAATAGGATTTTCCTTTCCTAGTTAAATAAGATTCTAAGGTGTAGCATTTGATAAAGAATCTAAGCATTTCTTTTTTGTAAATTCCACACATAATAAAAAAAACTATCTAATTCATTGGATACTTCAAATACATGCAACTAGCCAGTGGTGCAAAGGAGAATATTAGCCCCCCCCCACCCCTGAAAAGTCAGGTTTCGGGTCCCTAGCCGTCTTGGCATCAATCAGGCTTTGGGCCGCCTTAGTATGTAGCCCCCTCCGCGGGTATTGCGGGGGTGTACGTTTCGCCACTGCCACTGGCCAATAAAATTGCAACTCCATGATGGAGGTAGGAAGTGCTAAATTTGCAGGAAAGAAGTTGATGGGATATGTAAATGATTTGCAACTAAGCGCATTAGAAAAATGCAGAAAAGATAAACGGCATCTCAAACTTTGGATAAAAGGAAAATTAAGTAGCTGGGTCGGTTATGGTCGAAAATTCTTGGTCGACTACATTTTTGTCTCTAAAGACACACAGTGTAGAAGAGGCTGATGTACGCTGAACCCTTAAAGGCTCAAAATCTTTTCGTTGGTGTGGTGGGGAAGTTTGAAGAGGGATAATAGCTCAAATGAAGTTCTCATCACTGGACTGGGATCCAAAATAACGAGGTTCATCTCCAATAGTCTTGGTGTTGCTTTAAACAATTATAAAGAATTTACGTCCCTTCTTCCCTGTGACCCGGCTAGAGGTGTGGGAGGAACTAAATGATCAGACGACATGATGAACTTCAATTATGTTATTTATCACTCTATTCAACTCAGACACAAACAACACTTAAACAAGATAAATTTAATCAGTAGTAGAATGGGAGCGAGACGAGATTGCATTGGAGAGAATATATTCAATCATGCAGCTCTACTTTTAATATAACTTCATACAGAGCTTAATGACCTTACTATTAGTTTACCTTCTAAACATCAACTTGATTTAAGAACGCAGTACCTGAACTCTTGCAGTCTTCTAATTCTTACACGTTGACATTAACACGTCTCCAATAGTTAAACTAATCACTTTCTTAATATTCCAACTTCTGGCTTCCTACAATGTTTATGTATACGTTTCCCTGATGTGATTAACTTCACTTTCAATCTATTCACAATTCACTAACTCCTAACCTCTCGCTAATAAATAATATATATATTAAACTTAATTTGCAAATCACGCTTCCTGTCCTTCGGGGAAGGTTGGTTGAAAATGCTGACCCAAGAGAATTCCCCAGAGGTTAATTGAAGGACGCGTATAGATTCGTCACACAGTGTGACGTTAATATACTCTCATTTAAGATGCGGAAGTATTAATTGTTAGATGCCAGCTCAGATGCCGTTCTCGTCACTTGACCGTGGTTCACATCTGCACGGTTAATTGTCAATAATCTCCACGTTTCTCATGACTGTAACGTTAAACAATAAAATGGAGCATTAAACAAATTCATGATATGTCAAATAAAGTTTTGTGCTGTGACTATTATTTGTGTTGGTCCTTTGCCACTAACTTTCTTGTTGCTTAAAAATGCGAAGTAAATAATCATTCAAATAACTTTATCTTTGAAAAATTTAATCCAAATTTTAAATTACAATTGTGCAATGTTTTTTCCGAGATAACATTCTAATTTTGTTTATGACTGTAATTTTTTTTTATTTCAAAAGTTGTACGAAACATTTCAGGTGTGAAAAGTTTAGTTCGATTACTTTCGAGCAATTATATTTTGTGACCCTTAGGGAAATATATTTCATTCATTGTCAAACTAAAGACAAATTAACTAACAAATGATACTTGAATGAGCAAAGAAAGAATTTTTTGGTTTTTTTTCCGACTCGTTAAAGCTTTGTAAAAGGTGAATGAACTTTAAAAATGTGTTATATAACAGAAATATTTTCTTTGATATGTATGCTTCTTATTAAATCAAAGAATCTTTTACAGTCAAAAATATTTTAATGGTTTATTATAAAAGATATATTCGCATTTATTCAGTGCTGTGTATGTGTTTAGATTGTTATATCATATTCCCATTTATTCGAATGTATAAAAAACATTTTCCATTATTTCATACAAAATAATTTTAATGCATAGAATGTTTTAAAGCAATTTTTTCACTGAAAAAGTTTGCAATTCGTTTTTGTACAGGAATATTCAAGAAATATGTGTATTGTTCTATCGAATTCTATTTAAGGGACAGGATGTTCAATTTTATGAATACTTTTTTAAATTATGCTGGGAATGAAAATGATAAATAACGTTTTTCTTAAAAGAAGATGAAAAAGGAATGACTGATGCAAGTTAGAGAGATTATTGTTTCCCTCCCTTTTATAATAATATCGCATATCACATCTTTCAGTAGCACACACAAGAATTTTTCAAGGGGGTGGAGTTTCCCCAATCGAAAGTCCACTATTCTCGTATCATGCTCCAATACGCCGCCCAATATGTTCTTTTGATTTTGTCGATTTTCGGGAACAAAAAACATTAAAAAATTAATTATTGAATGAATAATTAGCATCAACTAATAAAATTAAGTATCAATAACAAATACTGAAAAAAATTTTACGTACTACATTAAAAGGATTTTAATCAGTCTGAAAAAAAATTAAAGCCTTTGGGGTGGATCGGACCCGAAGACCCCCCTGTGTGCTACACTGTCCCCCTTTCCTTATGGTGAAAATATCACGTAATTGTATAACCATTACAACGATGCAGATTTATATTTAATTTCGGGTTAGTTTTCTTAACTTCATGGGTTTATTGTTTAATTATTTTTCCCAATTAATCTGTTTTCCTTTTCACTTCAACTTTGGTTCTTACAAACTTTTTGTCTATTTTATTAAATCATAGCCTCATAAGCCAAGTCCGTAAAATAATTTATTTTTCTAATATTCCCATAACAAAATTATTTGTCATACCATGAATTTGCTTAGTGCTCTATTAGAAACATTAAGCTTATTGACGACTAGTCTCGCAATTTTAAACCACGGTCACGTGACTAGTGCGATACCTGAGCCTACTGTTTAAGCTACGTGACATTAAAAATGCAACATCAAGAAGTGGAAATAAAGTGAACAAACTCGGCATGCAGAGCTATACAGCAACGAACATTAAAATTGTGTTTATTTTTAAATGATACTATAGTACCACCAGAACGAGAACAACATTAACTAATAAGGCTATAGGGCCACCGCATATGGCGATACGCGAAACAAAACGTAGAAGCATAGGGTCAATGAAGGTATGCATAATGTTCTGAGAGATGGCTCTCCATTCACCGTCAACCATTTGCCACAAATTGACTTTTGAGCGTGGTGGTCAAAGGGAACCCTAGCATCCTGAATAACATTTTAAACATGTTCTATTAGGGATGGATCAGGGGAGAAATGGGACCAATTAAGCATTTGAGTATGTTGAAGGGCACGTTGGCTGATGTAGAGAGTGTACAGTAGGGCGTTATTCTTCCAGTCTGATAAAAGGGAAGTATCGCAAGCCGCACTTCATCACCCTCGTGTTAACGTTGAGCTATCAACATAGGGTTCTTCGCAAAAAATTTAGCAATAAAAAATATCCCCAAGGAATCATCGAGAAGGTCTAGGATCGATCTTTCTAGAAATTATCATGAGTTTTAAAAAAGGATCTTTGTTTTAATGATCGGAGCAGCTCAGAAGAGAGTGCAGTCGAGATCAAAAATCTCTGCGTTGACTTCAAAAAGAGATTTTTTTCTGTCTGAACTTCTGTCTAAACTGCAATACTGTTCCGTATCACAAGCTGCAGCACATCACTGACTGCAAAAAAGAGAGATTTTTTTCTGTCTGAACTGTGATACTGTTCAGTATCACAAGCCGCATCACATCACCCTCGTATCAACGTTGGACTTTCAATGTAGGGCTCTTCGCAAAAAAATTTGCAAAAAAAAAAATATTTCCAAAGAATCATCGAGAAGGTCTAGGATCGATCCTTCTAGGAATTATCATGAGGTTAAGAGAAAGGATCTTTGTTTCAAAGATCGAAGCAGCTCAGAAGAGAGAGCAGTCGAGATCAGAATCTCTGCGTTGACTGCAAAAAGATATTTTTTCTGTCTGAACTGTGATACTGTTCAGTATCACAAACCGCAGCATATCACTGACTGCAAAAAGAGATTTTTTTCTGTCTGAATTTCTGCTAGAGAAACTGTTCTTTATAGCCGTTTTTGAACACAGCACATAAATCTGGTTTTTAAGAAGTGCGTTTTGCATTATTGTAAATGCTCTGCTAAAGTATTTCTTTGCATATATGCGTGTAAAAATTTATACTATTGTTTTTACATCACTTTTTAGCACGATATTTGGCAAAATAATTAAGATGCTTCATTTCATCTCACACGGTTATTGAATAACGTTGAGCACATTCTCTCTAGTAGTGTTTTTCTTGGTTTTTGACACGATTTTCAGGCACATGTCTTAAGTGTAAAAAAGTTAAATGCAAGTAATTTTTAATGAAAGAAAAAGTATAGAAGTATAGTGCCAAACTTTGTTAAATTCTTAAAAACATGAAATCGTAATTTTCTGATATTTCCTATTTGTAACTTGCAGCAGATATACTTAATATTCACAATCATATTCACTGTTCCTCCAATTTACAATAATTTTTACAAAACATTCTTTTTAATGAACTTTGATAAAAAAAAAATGTGTCGCGTATCTGTACAAGCATGATGACATTCAAGTATCCAAAGCCCTCCATTCCTCAAATTCTCCCGTGTATTTGTTGAGGAAGATTACAACACTGTAGAAGCTGAACTCAGGTGCTTAGAGATCTCTTCCACACCGTTAAGAGATCGTTAAAACACCATCTAAGCTCTCCAAGATGATGTTTAATGCCGCGTAAATTATGATTCAAGAACTTATATTTTTTGTCTAAAGAAAAATACAGTTGACCTTTGTGGAAAGTAGCAGTTTCTTCTCTCTTTTTTTTAATACTTTCTAGCACATTAAAGTTGCTGAAGATTCCTAAGTTTTTTTTTTCACTTCTTTGTAGCAAATTCAAGAAATTAATGGTTACATTTTATTTTGGACGTGATTTTATAAGTTCCTTAGTAATTTTACATATAGATAAGCAAACAGTCCTGAATTTTACTTAGAATTAGAATGGATTATATATACTTTATTTGAGAGGGAAAATTAAAATAGCTAAAATATGCAAAACAGATGTGAAAGATTAAAATAGGTAATTAAAACTTTGTAAACAATAAACAGCTTAATGCTGCAGTTATTACGAGGGTCACTCCGAAATTTGTGAGATATGCATGGACGAGAAATTATTAAAAAAAATTAACGATTTAATTTGGAAATACAAAGAATTTTAACACACCAGACTACTTTTTACTGACTTACTTCAAATTGTTTAGCGTAGAATAAATTTTAGACAGGAAAGAAAATGGAGTTGACGCGAGAACGTTATCGTGCTATTATTTTCTATGACGTTAAAGCTGTATTAAATCAAAAGGAAGGCATTCAAAGGCTGCAACTAGCAATTGGTAATGAATCTCTATGTCGTGCTACTGTATTCAGATGGTTTAAAGAATTTTGCAGTGGTCACAATTCTCTTCAGGATGAAGAACACACAGAAAGGCCACGGTTTGCAGTAACCCCAGATAATGTGCCTATTATACGAAAATTGTTAATGGATGATAATCGCTGTACCTACCAAATGATACAGAAGGAACTTAACATTGGATCCGCAGCCATACATAAAATTGTTCAAGACGAATAACATGAAATAAGGAAGTTGCCGTTGGATTCGCCCTAATCTAACTGAGCAGCAAAAACAGGAGCGTGTCTGAATCAGTGAAGAAAGTCTTAAATTGTAAAAGAATGGTGGCCATCGCATCATTTCTAAAATTGTCATGGGTGATGAAACGTACATACCGTTTTTTGACGTTCCAACACGTCAAAAAAGCAAAATACGGGTTTTTGAAGATGATCCCAAGCTGGCAATGGTGAAAAGACAACGAGCAATGAAAAAAGTTATGTATGCCGTCTTCTTCAAAAGTACGGGATTGGTCAAAGCCATCAAATTGGAAGGACAGAAGACAGTAACAGCAAACTGATATACCACATTAAATGTCTTCCAGAAATTCTCCAAGAAGTTAAGGCTAGGGGACTAATGTTTCCCCATCTCAATGCATCTTCCCATACAGCTGGATTAACAGTTGAGTTTCTTAAATAAAAACAAATTAAAGTGATAGAACATCCACCTTATTCTCCGGATCTAGCTATGTGTGACTTTCGGTTATTTTTTAATCTAAAAGAGAACTTACGACGACGTCGTTTTCATTCAGAAGAAGAGATTGATGTGGCTATAAATGCATTTTTCATGAATTCCAAAAAAGGAATGGTTTGAGGTATTTTGTCTGAGGAAAATTCATCTACAAAATGCATTGATGCTGGAGGATACTAGTTTGAAAACTCCTAAAATTTTCTAAATATTATTTTAAAAATCTATGAGTATCTCAAAAATTTGAGAGTGACCCTCGTATAAACGTTGTAGACTGGGGAGGGCTTTTTAAAAAGTGGGGTTCAACCAGGTTAAAGTTTAGAGTCACACTTTCTCCCTCTCTGTTTGTAATAATATAGTGTAAAATTCTATGGAATACAATGCACAGAAATTTCAAATCAACTATCAGTAAAACGGTTACATACCCAAAGAAGCAGTTGAAAATATTTAGATCGTCACATTTGCTGGCTGTTTAAAAAATTACTAAAATATTCAACAATTCATCTGATACAGGCCAGTTCAATAGAAGCAAATCTTTCAAGGAACTTAAAATATTTAAAAAAATTCTTAAGAATGAAGGAAATAAAGATCTTAAAATACGTTCTTTAATGTCAAAAAAAAAATGCTCAAACTTAGAATGTTGCTAATTATATAAAAATCAAATTTTATGTTAACTGTGAAATAAATTTAAATTTTACGTTAGGTGCTTGCATTTTGACTCATTTCAGTATCCTATATATTTATTAAACTAATAAAAAGGCTATTTTTAAATGAATAGCATTGCTTATCCCAATGCCTAGCAAAAACGTAGAAACTTTAACATTTTACTCGAGACGAGGAAATATGAAAGCATATTTTTTGTTGATCGAAAGAAATGAAACGTTTTCGAATGAAACATTTTTTCCGTCATAAAATACAGAGGAGGATAAACAATAAAATTATTCTAAGAATCTGAAAGATATTTTCAACTAATACCTACATATTTGTCGAAATTTTCTTATCCTTCGCTACTCTGTTGAACATACTTTTTGCTTTTCGTTTAATATCTCAAAATTGTAGGAAAAAGTAAAAATAAAGTCAAACACAATTCATTTTTTGCTACATAGAGTCCAAAACTCTCTAAAGATTCACTTTAGATATTTTTCCAGTTTATAATTTTTTTAAGAAATAAACATTTAAATTTTTTTTCATTTTACAATGCTGCCCATTAAAATTGCCAGAAAGGAAAGCAAATAATGCTTTACTTATTGTGTATGTATACATGATAGTAGGAAGTAAATATGTGTAATTATATTTGTATATTAAATTTGATGAAATACGATTAAATTTGGGAGTATAAAAGAACCCTCTGGGGTATTTTATTTACGTGTGTACAAATGTACAAAGTCTGCAATTATAAGCATTACTAGCGGTTGCCCACCCACTTCACTGCGTATTTTATGATGTTGTATGACCATATGTACTTTCTAAGTACATATGGCCGTAAGTAGCCTAGTGGTTAGAGCATCGGACTCCAGATCGGAGGGCCTGGGTTCGATGCCTGATGCCACCAAATATCCTCCGAGTACACACGGAGTACGTGCTCGTTAACTATGTTGGTCCGAAAGTCTTATAGAAGGTCGCAGCAGAAACCACGAGTGCAGGGGGCTGGAGAATATTTCCCTCCCCTCCAGTTCCATGCCTAAATTGTGGAGGTGGAGATAGGTGGGGTCGCTATCTATCGTTAAGAAGTCCAACCTGTCTCACAGGCTCTGGCAACTTTCATTTCTTCCCTTCGGCAAAGACACGACGGCAACAACAACAAGTTACTGTTATATAAGTCCTAGCATTAAATTTTAGATTTTTTTTCAAAAACTTTCATATTGCTCACACTTTCTTAATTTGAAAAGGACAGGACTTCAATTTCTAAATTCATGTTGTATCATGTTGTATGATCCTTTAGTTCTTTCCACACCTTTAGCTGGGCCACAGGGTAGAAGGAATTTAAACTCGTTTCAGAATTATCAAGAGTTCGAATTATCAAAAGAGTAAAAAAAAACTCCCAAATTTTTCTTCTAGCACGTATAAATTTTAAACTGCATAATAAAACAAAAACTATTATTATTAACGTATAAAATTATTTTAAAATATTTTTTAAAGTACATATTATGCAGCATAAATACTATACAGAAATTTTAAAAAATTATATATTAAAATAATACATTTATGTCGTAACTCTCGAACTGGACTCTTTCACGCCCCACCAAATCTCTTCCATTCCTCACTGGAAATAAAATCGTTTTGCACCCGGTTCCTTCAGATACGGTCCCCAACACTATTGGTACTTCAAGGCAGGGTCCAGTCCAGCCCATGCCCTATTAGGTTTCTTATTCTATAAGTCACAGATGAGCCATGAATCGCTATGTCAGTCCGGCGCGAAAAAACGCAGTCTTCGCCTGAGGAACCGGGAAACACAAAGAAAGGATAACAAACAGATGGTCATCAAAGTGACTACGTTACAGGGAAGACACACAGAGACAATAAAACACAAAACATGTGAACTACTACCTGTTTGCTACAGGTAGTATTGTTCGAATTGGCTAGAGTTTCATAACATAACTTCGAATTATATATTGCGTATTGTAGTCTGGCCAGCTACAGATTTTACTTCAAAATATTGAGTGCACCAAAACTTATTGTTTTAGTTCGAAATATCAAGAGTTTTTGTAGGGGCTGAGCATATACTTCGAATTAGCGAGAGGTTCTTATTGTTGAATCTTTGAATTAACGAGAGTCGACAGTAGTTGTTTTGGATTATTATTCTGGAAAAATTTGAACTTTGAGAATATGCCCATTTTTTAGAACTCTTTATTTCAAACTTTATTCTAAAATATTTAATAAGCAATTTGATTATTTTTCCAGTAATAAATGGATATTTTCAACACCAGCTGTGTTTGTACACCTCCAGACTACCCGCCTACTTTCTTCTATTTTCACCACCAGTCTTCATTTCCTTCTTAATATTAGGATTTTGCCACATCATTTCTAAAAATGGCTTTAAAAAAATATTATACTTCTCTTCAGCAAACCTAACCAATTTGCCAAAAGTTAGGATTTTTTGAAGTGATAACTTCTTTCGGCGCGTTTTGCTGGATAGTGAACTTGAATGATGCATTTTAAGAAGCCAAGCAATGTTACGCTCGGGTTTGTAATACTCGTAATAGTGTGGATCGGAATTCTCCGTAACAATGTAAAGTCCTTCAACAAAAAAAAGACTTACAACAATGACTACCTCAGAAAGCACCTTTTCAGATTTGGTTTTGCTGATTCTCCAACGTGCCCACTTTGTTCTAATGGAGATATGTGTGAAGATCACCTGGACTCTTGTCCTGGACTTACCGACATAGTAGCTGTTAATGCTGCTAACAAATTCTCTTTTTACGTGTGTGTCTGAGAACTGTATTGGGCTGCCCGACATAGACTGATGGCGGTCATGCCTAGGTTTGGCGTAGGATAAAAAAATGACTAAATTTGGCGTCGAAAATCGGATTTCAGCCAAACTGGAGTTTCATGACGTTGCTCTATTGACTGTATTAATTAACTTTGTTTAAAAAATAGTCGGTTATTAGTAACTTCTTTAGGCGCTTTTTGCTGGAGAGTGAAATTAAATGAACGTCACGTTCGGGCTTGTAACTCTCATTAGGCTTTTTTCGTCATTGTTGTAAGAATGATATTGTTACAACCATGAAAAAATTTGGCGTTGAAAATCCGTTTTCAACGAAACTCAAATTTCGTCACGTTGATCTACTGACTGTATTAACTAACTTTGTTTAAAAAAATAAATGCCTTTAACATGTGATTAACTTGAAATATATTATTACAATTCCAATCTCTAAAATGTTTTACATTTCTGTCAAATTTCTATGGATTTTCTTGGATTTAAATTTTTAAAAAAAGTTACAACTATTTTCAAGTATTTACCTTGTATATACTGTACCTGATATGGAATATTCTAAAACTTTTCTTTAAAAAATTTATGGGATTTCATAATTTTGAAAAATTTTTACTTTGCTGCTTTTTTTGCACTTAAAATATTTTTTAAAAAGGCACTTTTCCATTTCAAGGAGCTATAAAAATGCAACGAAAAAAATTGTTAAAATTACAAAATGCCAGTAATAATTAATTGTAATAAACCTACGACAGAATTGATGAGTTTGCGTTTTGGAGCATGTGCAGAAAGCAACCTTCTGATGCACATTACAACTGATAGTTTTCTTCGTTTTTAAAAAAGCGATTTAGAGTGAAAAACTTTAAGAATATAAGAAAATCTAAAATGTTCTCATCAGATAGTATTATTTAAATTTTGAATCTTTCTTTATACAGTGAATGCAAACAAATGCCTAGGTTTTCTCTCCCATACATAATAATAATGAATAAAAATTTTATATGATAATACTAATATCCCCTTGTTTTTATTCAGCTAACTAATCCCTAAAATAACATTACAAAATTTGAAATTATCACTTGTATCGTGTAGTCATAATCATACACACTCTTCTTTAATTTTCAGGGAATTGTAATCTAGTTTTCCTGTTCGATTAACTAATGAATGATTTCGTACTATCTAATATAGTATTTTGTACTAAATACTACATTATTTTGTACTAGCTACTACATTATTTCGTATCTTACTACTTAAAGTATTTCTGACAGCTGCTACGTTGGCAGACTTTTTAAAGCTCTGACGCTTCCAGCATCAATTTTACTGCACTGGTATTTGAACTATTTGGGATATTCCTACGATTCACCTTTTTCTTACGTTCACAATGAAACGCCATGGACGTAATGTACATGTACTTTGTTTGGTCAGAACCGTGATTTTGCAAAAGAGTACAAACGAATTTTTTTTTAATGTTTTAGAGTCACTTAGATTAGAATACTCGTATAAAATTGTTTGAAAAATATTATTACACGAAAAAATTATTTAAATACAATACTTTGGTAAAAAATTAACATACGATTAGATATTTTAATACATTCTCCTTTTATGGAAAATGCTTCTATAATAATAATATTTTACTTATATATAGCAAAGATATATAGAGAGCTATATCTTAGCTATATATAAGCATTTGCAATATACAGTGTCTGTACAGACCCTGAACTCTAGAATTTTGAAAATATATACATCTTAGAAGTGGATTTATTTATATTTTAATACATCACGGTGGAGAAATTGTAACAAAAAAGCACTGATAGTTATTTTAATTGGTAGTAACTCTGAAAACTACGCGAACTTTTCAAAAATCCTACTTAAAACTGAAAAAAAATGTCTTAGCTATATATACGCAAAATATGATTATTACAGAAGCATTTTTCATAAAAGGAGAACGTGTTGTAAATAGCTAATTCTATGTTAATTTTTTTGCCAAAATATTTCATTTGAATAACTTTATCTTGTAATAATATTCTTAAAACAACTTTATACATGTATTCTAATCTAAATGACTCTAAATATTACAAAAAAATTCGTTTGCAAAAGGACGGTTCCGAACGTAATGGGATACCTTAATAGGCTAAATTCATGTGACGTCTTAGTCACATGATACCTGCAGTCACATGTTTCCAACCAATCAGTTCATGAGCCTTCCTGTGGCATCTTTTCGCTTTCTGCAGAAACTTTTTTTTAGAAAGCATATACTTGGCAGCGTTGACAATGCACCGAGGTAAGAAAAATGCATTTGATTTAAAAATACAGGTATAATATATGAAATCATTAATTTGAAAAACTTTTTGAAGAATCTTTACTTGAACTTCTGTACACAATTATCAATTTTGAAATTTTATCTAAATTTTACAAGTAGAACAACGAGTACAAGTTCAATGTCAGTTTTCAATTCAATTCAATGGAGAACACGTTATTGCATTTATCATGTGACCATTATAAATCTAGCCAATTTATATTTTTGTAAATCAAAGCAATATTATTTATGAACTGTAGATTGATTTAAGTCCAGTGTTTGAGTAGTAGCGTGACACGCTTCCACACCACAGGTCCGGGGCTCTATCCTCGGGTTGGGCAAGGCCGACTCAGCTTTTCATCCCTTTAGTGGGTCGACAAATGAGTACTAAGCTTGCTTGCGGACTAAACACTGGGGGCTTCACTCCAAACTGACCACCTGATCGGAACATCTGTTCATGAACCTGTGGCATCTATATAAGCCAGTAACACCCTCAAGACTGAAGTGATCATTTTGGTCCAGCGGTAAGTTACATGCTTACAGATCAGAAGGTTCCGAGTTCTATCCTTCATTGGTGACTCTAGCTGAACTCAGAGAATCGCAACCTTTGCGCAGCTGTCGTGGCGCCATCTATCCGCTGCAAAAGTAATCAAAAAGCCGTCATATCCACATGACGTAACAAACAAACCGTCAGATCCACATGACGAAACAAACAAGCCGTCAGGTCCACAGGATGCAACAAACAAGCTGTCAGATTTACATGACGCAACAAGCAAGCCGTCAGACTCACTTGACACAATAGCAACAACTCACACGCTTACTATAACTATATCGTTCGTTCGCCTACTGACTCACTGGTAGGGAAGAGTGTGGAGGTGGTACATATATAAGCCAGTAACATCCTCCTGACTAAAGTGATCATTTTGGTCCGGTGGTAAATTACGTGCTTACGAATCAGAAGGTTCCGAGTTCTATCCTTCACACCTCAGTGCCCAACAATCACGTATACTGAGATTGGCAGTAGGCCTTGACCCTCATGAGCTGTCGTTCTACTGAGTTCAGTTTAGTTTAGTTCATTGATTTACTCAGATTTAACACCAAGAGCAAAAAATAAAAACTTTAATCTTATTTTTATCAAACATCCTGCTTCCTAGCAAATAATGTAGCTTAAATCAAATGAAAGCTACCTGCATAGATATTTTTCTTTATATTTTTTTTGTTTTATATTTGAATACTAAAATATAATTTTCCCCAACACATTTGTAATCATTCATTTCAAATGAAAGTAAAATATTACTAATATATAAAGAGCAAAAATGTCATTTTAAAATCAAGAACCATTTTTAATAGCAACGGCCGCATCTTATAGCTTAGAAAATGTACTTCTTTCTTTGTAGGAAAATAAATACTTTACGTCGGAAAAAATTAAGGTTACGATTTTACAGTTACTGCTGTCTCACAAGAACATGTTGGAACATAAAAACTAGTAGATCTAGTGATCCTCCTATTCCTTGTATACTGTCATTTTTTTTCTAAGAACATAGAAGACACAACAAAAGTAATATTAAAAATATATCCACCTATCTCAATAGAGGTATTGAGGATTTTTAAGGCAACTGTCGAAGAATACTTTCAGCTTAAAAAGGAAAAAGTTTTTCCCTTCCCACCATACTATTACTTGGTAAGAAAGAGATACAATCGGATTTAAAAAGTATCTTACTAATCAGAAGATGTGAGTGCAGGCGTGCAAGACGGACTATGTAAAACAACACGAGGTCTATTGGGGACTGACCTCATAATTTTGAGCCTCGTTCAAGTGACGAAGATGACACCCAGCTGACATCCTCCTCTCCAAACTACCACACCGCGCCAATGGGCAGACGTTGAGCCTCTATAGATTTAACGTTCATCATCCCCGTCTACATGGAACGCCTTCAGTGGACCTAGGACTCGAACCAGTCATGAATCACATGAACCGAACGTCACATGAGTTCATGACTATTAACTATTAGGCTATCACCTTCACCTTTTTCCCCAAAACATGATTACGTTCTTCTGTATACTTTGGGACTTAAAGATTATTAAGGCGACATGGTACCATCTTATCAATTTTTTTTTTATTTTTAATATTTGTCATTTGGTTTTAATTGTATTTTGTAAAGGTTAGTATTTAATAATAATATTGTACAAAAATTTTTTAAATTGTTGCAAAATGTTTTAAAAAGTTCAAAAGTTTAAATTTTACAGCCTTTTTAAAATATGTTTCTTCTTTTTTTCACATTTTTTTTCCAAGTACCTTATAATATACTACATAAAACTGTGTATGCAGTTTTTTTTTTTTTTTTTTTTTTTTTTTTTTTTTGCTGCTGCTCTTTAATTTTTTATAATTTTTTTTTTTTTGTTATACTTCTAAAAATTCTGAAAAAAACATTAATTTGATTTTGAAATTTTTTAAAAAAGTACTAAACATGTTACAGGTAATTAATTCCATACGCAGTTTTACAAAACATACATTTCAGAACATGTATAAAAAATTTCATAAATCCATACTTCAATTATCAAAGAAAGCCTTAGGATTTTGAATAATAATATATGTGCTTAAATTCAACTGGGAGAAATAGGAAAGTTTGAAGTTTTCATTCCATTAATTGCAAGATATAATATTCATCGAATAGTCTGAAACTTTTATGAAATGTTAATTAGCTTATTTAAAACTGCTTACCATAAAAAATTGCAAAAGTGTAGAACAATTAAACAGAATATTTGGATAATAAATATATAGAAGAAAACGAATGAAAGATCAATATTTCATAAACCTTTATCTTAATAATTATTAAAAAAATAAATACACACACTTTAGAGCTAATTTCATGCTCAGTTTGACAATTCAAATAATGCCCAACATGTACAAAAGATGTTTACACCTCTAGTTTTTATTCCCATGATTTTAAATGCCTTCGCATGTTAAATATTGTACACACACAAATGAAAGCAAAATCAAATAACAATTTATATCAAAATCTAAGAGCTGCATCTCTCTCTCTCTCTCTCTCTCTCTCTGTACATTTGTTAATAATAATAGTGTTGAATTTCACACATAAAAAAGGGGATATATATATATCACCAAAAACAAATATATAAAAATGGGAGAGTTTTGCTATTTTTGCGAATTAGATTTTTAATTATCTGAGTTATCAAAATGAAATTTAGTATTTGTGCTTTGGAAGTATCCGTTTTGAAGTTTTAATTTCATTCATAATAACATCATAAAAGCACGCACAACTTTTAAATCTTGACCAAATCCATTTGCTCTCCCCCCCCCCAATAAACAATACACAAACTAGAATTTTTGCTGGAATTGCACAATTCTTTCTTGAAATGATTTGTTACTACATATATAATTCTACATATGTCACTCTCATCACAATAATTCATTTTTATCAGGCTTTTTCTAGCAAATGATCTGAAATGTGGGCGTGGTAGTTGCTGTCCAGCATCAAATATTGCTCCATAACTTGATAAAAAATACAAGTAAAGCTTTGAAATTTTGCATGCATGTTTATAAAGATTCGATGTATCAAATAAGTCAATAAAACAATTTCGATAGTTTGATGTTTTTTGGGGTATTATATCTCTTTAACTAATAATATTTTATGCAGAAATTTAATAAAAATCACTGTACCATATTGATTGGCATAATTGTTTTCATTTATATCAACGCCAGAGTAAAATTTATTTAATGTGATTGTTTAAAAAATATAATAAATATTGAAACAAAAACACTACCAGATAAAAAGAGCATAATTTCATCAACTCATATATTGTAAGTACATTATTTTTTTTAAGTATCAATAGGTTTTGATAATATTTAGCTATTTACTTTGCTATCTTCATATATATAGAAATTAAAATATTTTTTATAACCTTTATCCCATTTAGTTATTAAACATTTCACAATAAATAAGAATCTACATACAACTTAACTATCACAAAAATATACATGAAAATAAAGGTTTCTGTACGAGTAAACTCACAATAAGGGATCGATTCAATACTAAATATATAAAAAAAACTACCGTATTTTAATTTAAAAATGAGGAAATTTATGGTTTTCATGAAAACTATTTTATTAAAGTAGTATTTTATTAAAACTTTAATAAGTTAGTTCCTGTATGAAACAGATGTCCCTTAACGGTCTGCCTTTTGATAAAACTAAGAGATTGCTCTTAGCTGAAGATTGCTGGCATTAAGCAGAGCCCAATTTACTGCTTAACGGTCTCTTTAGAGCCGTTAAGAGATCATTAAGATGTCGTTTAATGTCTTCCAAGACGATGTTTAGCATCTTGTGAAGGATGGCCCCTATAGCTTCGTGTTATGTCGGAAGGATGAGCGAGAATTGCACTTCGCTTTCAGAAATACTTTTGCTTCTCTTTGCCTTCTTGGGTTCTCAAGTGTGAATATTTTCACAAGAATCTTAAAATCTTTCTTCATTGTAGATTTGATCCTGATTTGCTGATTTAGTATTTTAGTCAGTACAAGTTTTCATTACGTTTCAAATTACATTACATTTGATGTATTTACTTCAAGGGGACATCTGATATTTAAAACACTGAATATATGTTTCCGAAGATTTCTATCGTATTCGTGAGCGAAGAGGATTTCTAGAGAACATTTACAAAAAAATTGTTATAGCCCTAACTCTCGATTAAAAAAACAGAGCATCTGATTATGACACACGATATAAGTGATAACTTCAAATTTTGTAATGTTATTTCAGGATTAGTTAGGTGAATAAAAAACAAGGAGATATTAGTACTGTTATATAAATTACTTATTCATTATTATTATGTATGGGTGAGAAAACCTAGGCACATATTTTTGCATTCACTGTAATAAAAAAGATTGAAAATATAAATAATACTATCTGATGAAGACATTTCAGCATTTTCTTATATTCTTAAAGTATTTCACTCTTAATCGCTTTTTAAAAATAAACAAAACTATGAGTAGTAATGTATCAGAAAGTTGTCTTTCTGCACATGCTTCATAAACCTTTAAACTGGTCAATTCTGTCGTATGCTTATTACAATTAAAATTATTACTGGGATTGGGTGATTTCAGCAATTTTTTTCGTTGCATTCTTATAGGCTCCTTGAAATGGAATAGTGCCTTTATTAAAAATATTTTAGGTGCAAAAAAGCAGAAAAAATGGAAAATTTTCAAAATTACGAAATTCTATACAAATTTTTTTAAAGAAGTTTTACAATATTCCATCTCAGGTCTATCTTGGCAGCGTTGAGAAAGATATACAATGTACCAATCTACTTAAAAAAAATTGTTTTTAACTTTCTTTTTTTTTTTATTTCTTTTTTTTTTCGAGTTTAAATCCAAGAATATCCATAGAAATTTGTAAAAAAATGTAAAACATTTTAGAGATTGGGATTTTAAAAATGTATTTCAAGTTAATCACATGTTAAAAGCCTTTTTTTTTAAAAAAAAAGTTAACTAATACAGTCAACAGAGCAACGTCATGAAATGCTAGTTTGGGCTGAAAAACTGATTTTCGATGCCAAATTTTTTCATGTTTGTAACGATAACATTCTTACAAACAATGACGAAAAAGTCAAATGAGCGTTATAAACGCGAACGTGACGTTCATTCAAGTTCATTCTCCAGCAAAACGCGCGTAATAAGTTTACTAATAACCGACTATTTTTTAAATAAAGTTAAATTAATGCAATCAATAGAGCAACGTCATGAAATTTCAGTTTAGCTGAAAACCGGTTTTTCGACGCCAAATTTTGTTATGGTTGTAAGTCTTTTTTTGTTGAAGGACTTTACATTGTTACGGAAAAATTCCGATCCATTTTTACAAACCCGAGCGTAACAATGCTAGGCTTCTTAAAAACGCATCATTCAAGTTCACTATCCAGCAAAACTCGCCTAAAGAAGTTATACGTTCAAATAGACTTTGTATTTTTAAACGGAATATATTGTTACGAATTTTTATGTAAAGTAGTGAAAATAATTTATATCTGGATTTGTAATACGTTTATATTGCTCTATGTTGTATTTATTTTTATGTTAAAATTGTAACATTCAGATTCAAGATCCTTCCTTGCATTATACTGGTGATTCAATGAAAAACTTGGCTAACAAATCTTGGTGATACAGTCAAGTTGGCATTATTTTTGGCGACCATTTTTGGCGAGTTTCATGACCCTATGGATTCTTCTGAAAATTTGTGGAAAAATCTAATATCACGATCTATAACGCAAGTGGAATTTTCTCGAAAGTTCCATGAGGCCTATAAATGAGGAGACGCTCGAAATGACTTTTCTTGAATGAGTATCAAATGAAATGTTTGCTTGGGAATGAGTGCTACGAAGACTTACTAAATATTGAAGCATATGTACAGCAGTGATGCATTATCGCGGATGCAAGCTTTAGAGCGGTATCGACGTTTAAAAGCAAGGAAACGAAGTGTCGAAGACGGCGAACGCTCTGGACTCACGCAGACTTCCCGCACCGCTGAAAATATTGAAACGGTTTCTGCGGCGGTGCGTAAGAACAGGCATCAACACTGACCTGTGAAAACTAAAACAAATCTTTTGCCATCCTTCATACTCTCTGATTTAACCCCTTGCGACTTCTGAATATTACCAAAACTGGTACGTCGCTTTCAGGGTCGTCTATTTCAATCTGCAGATGAAATTAAAAGTGCATTGCAAGCTGAAATAAAGGATATGGCTAAAAATGGATTCCAGAAATATTTGGATGTCCTTTACAAGCGATGGCAAAAGTGTGTTGTTGCTCAAGGGTCTTGTTTCAAAGAAGGATGTGTTTCAGCAATTTTATTAGTAATATTTTTTAAGTTTTAGACTCAGTCCTCTGAAATTATTAAATCCTATCTTGTATACACAATAAAAAAAGATTCCATTGTTGGCTTCTCTCTTCCTGATGTAGCATTTTTAAAGATCAGCAGAATATGCATTGAAACTTTCAGCTTTAGAAATATAAAAACTAAAATTCTATTTGAAGTAAACAATCCCACAAGAATTAAATTAAAATAGTGAGAAATAAATTGAAGTTGAAATTACCTCAATTCATAAGCTACAAAAATGATTATAGGTCTACAATGGATTCAATTCCTTTTTAACCCAGAGTCAACTACACTAAGAAAAAATTTAAATATCTCCCACTCACTGCAGGAAATTAAGTTAAGTAATTCCTTTCTTAAAATTTTATTTCGGCTACTTTCGAGAAGAATCATTTGTAGAACCTCTGACAATAAAGTTCGGTGAAGGAAGTCAGAGGAGCCGATCTGGCAACACTGGTAAAACAAAACTCTGCACATGTGTAGTGGCAGGTGTTGAGCATCTTCCCCCACCGTTGTTTAGTTAAACGTCGTTTGTGTTCCATGTAAGACTTGTCTCACGACGTGCTTGTTCAGTGCGTTGGTTCTTAACTGAGAACAGGAAAATGAACAAACAAAAGATCAATTTAAAGTTTTGTTTTCAGCTTGGAAAGATACTGAATGAAACTTATGCAATGCTGGTACGTGTCCATGACGATCAAGCTCTTTCCATGAAGTATGTGTACGATTGGTTCGCCTATTTTCGAGAAGGCCGGGAAAATGTTTTTGACAAAACCCATAGCGGAAGGCCGGTGATCTTCATCAGTGACGAAAACATTGAGAAAATGAGGAAATTAATCACGAAAGATTATCGATTAACTGAGCGCATGATAGCTGATGAAATGCAATTAACCTTGAATTCCGTGCTACAAATCATTACCCAGC
>BMAO01029902.1:0-20994 GCA_019973975.1 Trichonephila clavata | reverse complement strand
ATATATATATTTTTTTCGATTTTTCCTTCAAAAATGTTTAATAACATAATACCGTTTTATGCGCTACTTTTATTTTTGCAGTTTTTTTAGTATTAACGATATATATAAAATAACCTTTTTAGGGAGAAAGAGAGGGAATCATTTTTCAATGTATTGTTTTCATTCAAGGGTCATTAGGGTAGAAAACCAGTAGTTAAATATGCATAAATTATTCAAAACTCATCAATAATAATACGATTTCAACTTAAAACAAGGACAATTTTAAGCGCAGCTTTCTAACTAATCCATAGGTATTCACATATTTTTTTTGAAAGTATTTGAGCATGTCAAGTGGGGTAGTATTTTACTTTAAGCTATTTCTTTCTAAAGACATAGCTTGCTGGTAAATATAAATTTTAAAAAATTACTTTTTTAAGCTTTTTTGTCCGTTTTTAAAATTTATATTTTTACCACAGTGTACGGTTGTTACTTTTAGAATGGTTTTACGGGAAAGGATTTTTTTTCCTGATAATTAAGAACAGTTTTATAATCAATATTTAGCGCTCATTAAATTTTTTCTATTACTTCGGAATATTTGTTTTTCAAAATTGAAGGATTTAAAACAGTAAAAATTTAAATTGTAGAACCGATTTAATTAAAAGCAATTAAAATTATTTTTTAAAAAACAAGAAAATCTACATCAAAAAGTGAGAATCTACTTCAATCTACTTCAATTATGAGAATATTTGAATAAAAATCATTTATTTTCCATTATTTTTATTTTTGCATTATTAGAAATAAAAAAGTGCTTCTGAGAAATGAAAGCTATTCAGCTAGAACATATTTAATTTAATGAATATGTAAGCAAAACAAAAAATAAAATATGATTAGTATTGGCTTGATATTTGTCACTAATTGGCTCACAAAATTTATAAATGAGTGAAACATGACTTAGTAAAAGAAAAAAAGTTCTAAAATTATGATTCCATGAAAGAAATTAAGAAATTCGATTAATATTAAATATCATTTCATCTAAGTGTAAATAAAATGAAGGAAACTGTTCGCATAACGTAGTTGAACCTGTGGCTACTTTTCTGCTTAGGCACGCTAGACACTTGCCTGGGGCGCAAAAGATGTGGGTGTGCAAAACATTTAGGGCGAAAAAAGAGAGCAAATTAAAGTTACAGCGAACCTATTATCACCTATCGAGTCATGACAGAAGCATTTCTGCCCTTAAGAGAGTGAAATGAGATCTACTATAGAAAAAGAAAACCTTAACAATTTGATGTTGTTAGGCATTCAAAATGATATTACAATGGAAATTGATTACACTAATGTCATTAATGATTTTGCGGTGAGCAAAGCTCGAAGAAAACATTTGTTGTATAGGTAGAATGACAGTGACTCAACAAAGAATAAGGATGTCTAAAAGTAAAATATAGTAAAACGACAAGAGATGAAAAAGATGATAACTAAGTTGAAAAATCAGTTCATACAATAATGTTATATGTACTCTATACTGTAATTGTAAACGATATGATTAATTTACTGTATAAATTACAAAGAGGTGTGGAAGGGTACGTGATACCGTAAGGTAAGAAATGAACAAGCGTGGATAAACCATGCTAATATCCTCTCCTTAATGGCTGTCGGTTGCCAATACAGGACATTGATGGTACATAGGCGGTGGATAACGGAAAGATTCATCAAACAGCAAAAACAAAGAAAAGGAAAAGAGTAAGAAAGTTAAGGGAAAATCCCTCCTGAATCCAAACTGGTAAGGTAAGAAGTGAAGGAAGGGGTTTCTCTGAAAATAGTAGGAGGGGGGGGGGCGTAACAGTTTAAAGTGCCTCGGGTGCCGGAGGGGATAAAACGGCCCTGGTTGAACCATAAATTTGAGTCTTGACTGAATCGAAGACTATCATATGAAATAGCAAGCACTGTTGAACTTTAAATTGATCAAGGTTTCAAATTTTTAAGCTGGTGAAGTATGGAAGTTAGCTGTTTAAATACTATCTGAAGGTATCATTTTCGTGATTTCATGGGGTACGGCAGTCTAGGGCCCATGGTCGCGAACTCGTGCCTGACGTGTATTGAGTAAGAGTTCAGGTGTCACTAGGTGTAGAGGGGATGATACACGTTAAATATGTCATAGCTCAAAGTCCTCACGTTGTAGAAGTTAGGAGATTGAGTTGGTACCAGCTAAGAAATCGTTCTCGTCACTTGACTGTGGTTCAAAATCATTACATCCATCACTAATAGCTTTTGTGAAGCATTGTAAGGCAACGTTAATGTATATATTCCCTCAGACATTTGTCATTTGATCTCTGCTTATATTACAAAGTTTGTTGTCATAAGCCATCATGAAGATCAAGAGTAATTTATTTTTAACTAACCCCTAAAAGATAACGTTTTGCTGCTTAATAATTATATGCATCCTATATTTTGTTGTAGAATAGATTTTTTCAAATTGTGACGGATCTATACGCGACCTTAAACACTAATCCTCTCGAGGAAACTTCGGGGCCAGCATTCGCGTTAATTCACATCCTCTCAAGAAGAAACCCTGATATTTAAATTAGTTTGACTATATAAAGTCTATAAGTTTTGTAAATGTAAGATAGAAGGACCGGAGAGCTGCTGAGGTGATACGTAGGTGAGAATATTAGAATATTTCATTGAGTATTTCATAAACATAGCGCGAGTTAAGGAATGAGTTGCTAAGATAATAAATTATTGGATTAAGGATCTAAAGATAGATGAATCAGAATTAGTTAAATAGATCACTTACGCTTGTTCACTTTGTCTAGTTCACTTAGACGTGTTTACTTACAGTTGTTCACGTAGAATAGATTGCTCTCTTTATATATCACTCCTAGGGTCTCCTTTTGTAGTTTAACTTGTGATTGATTAAGTGTGTTTGGATAATAATAAAATAAGAGTTATTACGGAAGTTTCGAGTGATGCTTTGTCCCCCCCCCTTAAAGTAGGCAAGACGGTGAAGGAGCGGTGCCAAATAGACTACGCTCACAAAATTAGAATACTTAAATTTATGGCATCTTCTTTGCGAAATATGAACCAGATATAGAAAGATTGAACAAGATGTTTAACCCCTTCAGGTCGGCTAACCGAGAAAGAAACGTTTAAACACTTTCAGAGAGTATACAGCACGCATGGGACCGGTTGAATTTCACTGCCAAAGCCTAATTTCTTAAGAAATATACGTATGATTTTTTTTTTTTTTTTTTTTTTTTTGTTTTTGCGTATGTCTTTTTCACAAATGCTTTTTAGTAGAAGCAATTTTCATTCAAATACAGTTTGGACTTTGATTTTATTTTATGAACTTTTTAAAAATTTATTTCAAGAATACTGTACTTACAAGATATTTTTCGGAAAACTGAGACTTATTTTGAAAAAAATAAACTATTCTCGTGTGTTGCTTCTTTGATAGCGATAAATTGTAACAACTTAGTGTTAAAAAATACTGATACGCAAATGCTTTATGAGATGTTTATTTTTTTTTTAAAATTTGTGTACTTAATTTTATTGATAATTGGATGTATCACTTGCCATTTTTTAAATTTTGTTACATTTTAATATCAAAGTACTTGATTGGTTCCTAACTCTATATATTCAAAGCAAATTTCTTTAATAATAAGTATTAACACCACTAAATGACAAAATCTTGTTAGCCATTCAATAATAAATAATTTATTTCAGAAGGCAATCTGATTAACTCCCTACTCTATAACGTTTTTATATTATAATAAAAATCTAGTTAACCCGTGCATTTTCTTTCCTCAGCTGCGACTCATGTACGGGACAAAACAGAAATATTAAAACTGTTTTAAGTGTATTGAAATTGCCTCAAAGTACAGAAATGCAAGCTTAATCAATTGATATCAAATTTCTGGTAAATGGGCATAGTTATTTGCCTAATGTGATTCACAATTTACTATTGTTGAATCTCAAGCAAAAAAAGTACAGAGCATTTTTTCACCAGAATGCATAGTAGGATCCAAAAGTTTGGGGACAAAGTGTAGTAAACCTTAACATGAATAGTTCACCGCACCGAAGCATATATAACTTCAAAGTAGTCCCCTTGGACGACGATACACTTCCGACAGCGTTCGTATAACTTCCAGAAGCACAGCTGGAAGCCATTTTTCGCAACCTCCCGTAAGGTCTCCTGCGATGCTGCTTTCACCTTATCTGATGATACAAAACGGCGTTCCACAGGAAAAGCCTCACAGGACTAATTCTGGTGAATAGGGAGGATGTGGAAGCACGTCAAGGCGAGTTTTGGCGAAGAACTCTTTTATCAATTGGGATCGATGTGCTTCTGAGTTGTCATGGAGAAGATAACAGTCGTCAATCTTCCAGAACTAAGGCTGCTTACGAGGAATGGATTCCCTGAAACGACATCTTCGAGAAGTGTGTAGCCTCAGCAACTTATGCAAGTGTTTGGCGATGATCTTTTTGAACACATGCAGGCACCAACGCAACATTTTGCTCATTTCGTGAAGTCGAAGGTCATCCAACGCGATCATTGTCTTCGATGGACTCCCGGGCCCTCACTAAAACGCCGACGCCATTCGTAAACCTAGGATCTCGTCATTACAGATTCATCATACACCTTACTTAGCATTTTCAAAGTCTCCATTTGTGATTTACCTAAGCATTGATAGAATTTAATGATTTAACGCTATTCAAGAAAATCCATCTTTCTTACATCGTGGAGTAAAGCTAACTAGCTTCTGAGGATAACATCAGCTCTTACGTTTTGTTAACACGACATGGATTAAACCAACCAGGCCAGGTAGGAGAGGATTAAGAGAATCCATTTCAAGTAGTTTAACTTTAAGTACTTGCTTTCATCGTCAGCAATGACCGCAGTCCCTGAATTTTTGGATCGTACTAAGTATAATGGAAACCTTTGTAAACATATAGAACTGTGACAACATAAAAGAGGAAAGATATGATGGAGTTGAAATGTTTTCCTCCTCTTAAACGTGAGTTTTATGAAACTTATACGGACACATTAACACGGCGGGACCTCAAATACAAATAATGAAGAAGAGATTCTTCATGTTGATGGTAAATTAATTCAAACAAAGTAATAAAACTCTTAATATATTAAGTAGCAATAGTAGAATATTTATTATTAATTTTTGCTAAAACCTTTAATAAAACACACATTTATATAATGAAGTTTATCCGTAAAAAAAAATAACTGGAAGTGAATTTGAATTAATAATTTTCTTTCACTTGCAAAATCGATTAAGTCCCTTAATCACGAAAAAATTGTAATAATAATAACAATTACTTCTAGTATATTCTATTTTATACTTTCTATATGACGTAGGAAAAATTATGCGTTTGTAGTAATACAGTCTACATCGTATTTTTGAATTTGTAATTTAAAAATAATTTAAATAAAAACAATATATAATATGTTATCATTTTCCTAAACTTCTGTTTTACAGAGTTAATCGATTCGGCAAATGAAGCATTAAATTTTGGCATTCACTTTTGCTCAATTTTAAAGTTTAAATAACTGTTCAAGACTTTAAAATATTCCATATTAAATGTGTATCGTATAAACAACACAATCTGATCCAGGTTTCTAAATTAAAAATTTATCAAAACTGAGGAATTGAAGCTGTCTAAATTCATACATTTTCTGTATTTGTTTATGGTTGGAGTGCGATTTAAATAAATATTAATGTTTCAAAGCGTAGACGTCATACATTCTAATTTAGACATGCAATTTCTATTTTGCTTTAATAACAAAAATATGGTTATATTTTTAAACGTGATTAAGTATAATTTAATTAAAGATGATTATGTATAATTAAATTAAGGATGATTATGTATACTTTAATTAGATGTGGATTCAAATAACATTTTAACTTATTTAGTTTCTTACATTAAATAGTTATTGAAACCACTTTGACAATTTTGTTAAACATTTTAAAATTCACTTCATGAATTGATCATGACAAAAATATATAATTTATTCGTAAACATTACAAAATGTTGTTAAAACTTTGTATAAACTGTTCGTACGAATTATTTATTTTAATAAATAATATATAAGTCCAATGAAAAAATTCCTTTATGGATATTGCTGTTTATGAGATTCTAACTAGCTTGTATTTTTAGTAAACAATAAAAAAAATATGTGACAAGTGTATTTATTATTGGGCATGATATTTTCTAACTCTGCACTTATATTGATAAAAGTTGACAGCACCTACAGCTATGTGTTTGTTATTATTTTGTTTTTACAAAGTGCTTAGGGCAATTAATGTATTAATTAAATACGTCTTATAAATAAAATCTCACATGAGATGGAAAGGTGTAAATTTAGTTTATCCAATCTTTAACATTTGGGATAGGGGACAGATTCACATCTATTTACTGCGATTGAAAAGAAAAAGGGATTCAATTTTTAAATTGGCCGAAATTGAAATTAATTTGTATTACGACGTTTAGCACGTGATGATATCAGCAGAAACATAAGGTTATTTCATTTTAAAAATGTCCCAAAATGTGCAACATCGATTAATTTTCTTCATGAATGACATTTTTAAACAACTCGAACAAAAAAAATTAACTCAAGTTAGGTATCACATTGGTACAAAGAAGAAACTTTAGCTCTGCTCTTATTAAATGCTAAATATTTCTAAAATTTTGTTTGCTTATATAAAATAAAAGTTATTGATTATAATAATAATATAACGATATTTTTAATTACATTTATTATAAGCAATAGGCAATATTAGTCAATTTTAACACACTTGAAATTTTTTATATGAATTGATTTGAAACAAATGTTTGCTTTGATGATATGAAAGATGAGAATTTCATATTCTCTACTTTCTCTTTCATAACAGGAAAAAAAAACAATATGGTTTTCAAAATACTCTCAATTTATTTATTAATGTAGAAAAAACGTTAATACTTAAGAATCAATATAATAGTGAATAATAAAAAGCAAGGTGATTGTCTATAGTTCTATTTAAGCAGGTAGAATAAGGATTGATACATAAGGATTCTTAGTCAACAGCGGTTCAGATACTCCTTCTGAATAAATATTATACTATTTTAATTTTGCAGAATTAATCCTTACATAGGTATTCAAAGTTTTCAATCCCTTTAGTAGTGAATTCAATCCTTTCATTTTAAGACCTGTTCATAAGATATTGTTATGGTGCAGTTGGCTTCGGTTAAATGAGCTTAGTAAAATTCTCAAAATATAGGAACTTAATCAAATATTTCCTGTATTCTAATTTTGCTTGTACTTCTATTGTATAAAGTTAATTGGAATGAAATAACTTTGCTCAATTTTAAATATAACTTCTCACACATATTTGAATGGATAACAATACAATAGGCGGTATAGTAAAAGTTAATCACACAAAAATTTTTATATCACCGGTTCATTCTTATCTCAAAAGTTTAAATTTAAATTTTATTGGATGTTTTTAATTTCTCATAAATACATATAAAGATATTAAAAGCAACCACAGTTTTTTGAGTGATGTGATGAAGAGTCCTATAACTACTTTAATCCCCACTTTTTAGTACGAAAACAGCTTTAGATGAATTTTTTTTAAATACTTTGTTTTAATTACTTTTTTTATTGCAACTTATTTTTTTAAATAAAACAATAACGAAATATTCTCGTATTTCCTTTATGGAAATTATGATGACAATGTGAAGTAGTTTGTACACTAGGAACTTCGTAATATTGGGCTGTGGGTGATTATTTCCATACAATCAAATCGTGGTGATCCCAGGTGGTCACTCTCTCATGTACTGACCACGCTCGACGACGCCTAACTTCGGTGCTTTCAGAATACACGCAAGCAGGTAATATAAAGGTAATTCATAACATAAGGAAGGGGAAGGATAATTTTTTTTATCAAAAAAGATGGTAACTATTTTTGTGTGAAAATGTTCAAAAGTATACCATTATTAAATCATAAGCATTCATTGAAAATGAATCTGTACATATAAAAATTTTATGTTACAGTGATAGATGAAAAAATATACTTACTCTTAATACACGTATCTTTTTCTTAGTCATCAGATCATTTATTAGAGGTGCTCATTTGGGACATAATACAATTAAAAAAATTGTTGAAATACTAAAAAAAATTAAATATAAGGCTTTATACAGGGTGTTTCCTGACAGATAAGCAAAGTTGTAAGTGGTAATAGTGCACATTGAAACTCAAGGCACTTTCATAAACTAGTACATGGTCGGAGTTTAAAATTAAACGTGTAGAGGGCGTCGATGGTGGTGTTGTGTTATGAGGAAAAACACACAAAAACAGTTTCTTACTTAAGGCAATTAAGTTAAAAAAATATTTTAATGGAAAAAGTTAAAAATGCATTTTACTGCATGCAATGACATTGTCCGACGTAAAACGTTGAAGGACGGATTGGTTAACTCTGTGTAAAACTCCAGTTATATTTTGCAGAATCCTAGCAGTATCCAAAGTCTATCAACGAGTTCTTTGTAGATTCCACGGGAGCTTCATAGATAAAAGCTTTGAGCAGTCCTCATCAAAAAGTAATCCAGACACGAAAGATATGGCAAGCATGATGACCAAGTTACAAGACAATCTCGCCCATTCCATCGGTTCAGAAATCTTGTATCCAGATATTTTCGCACGTAATGTTCGCCATCTTTTTGGAACTATATTTTCTGACGATGTATGAGGGAATACCGTTCAATATGTTTGGCAGCACCTGTTGCAGAAACGGGAGGTATTTTCCCCTGTTTATGTGTTCTTTTAGAAGATAAGGTTGTAGTAGTCCAAGATCGGTTATTCTAGTCCAAACATTGAGAGAATAGCGTCTCTGAAGATCTTGTGAATAAGCGGCGATGGTATGTGTATTTGCATAGTGGCATAACGAATTTACATTAACGTATGCATGCACCGGATTTCCGAATGTGTCAGCACCTTAGCGTTTTAATTTCATTCTTTGATGAAAGTTATCTGTTTTAATGTGCCCTATCACTTCTTAAAGTTTCCACCGTCTTTTATGAGACACCCAGTACAGAAAAGTGAAAAACACCTTAAAAGGGATTTCTTCGTCCATCGCGTACGCTTCTGGCGTAACCAGTTTGAGTGTACCACCAACTCTAAGTAAACAAGATAGATTTATAAAATTAATAGAACATGATGCAATTCCTACTAAAAAAATACGCTTTGTGTATTATCATTGCATGGTAAGAAACGGAAAAGTTATGCAGAAAGACTTTAAAGACAGATAACGTCAAGGAGACTGTCATCAAAACTATACATTTCACATACAAGATGTTGCCAAATTCTACCGAAAAATTCAGAGTTGTGAAAGTGGGCAGCATGGGGTCGTAAATCACGTTTAGTCAAAGTAATTCGCAAAAGCAGTTATAAAGGATGTGGTGACGAGTGGAACGAAAACAGGCAATCAGAGGTTAGAGATACCTTTATTAGACGTAAAGCACATTTACAATACGAACAATTCATCATAGCTAGACATCAGAAATGCATCGACAAGAGATTGTCACGCGAATTGTTCAAAGTTGCGGCCTCGTAGGTCATAGCACAACGGACACCGACGGACGAAGGATTGTCACTCGCGTTCAAACGTTACGGTACGCTGGCGATGTCAGATGAACGACGAAGATTCGTGTCATGGGATCTTTCATGGTAGCTACCGGTGTGTCATACACAAATGATTTGAGGTGGCCCCAGAAGGAGAAATCCAAGTAATTAAGGTCCGGGGAGAGTGAAGGCCAAGCAACAGCTTTGCCGAGTCCAATCCAGGTTCCGGGATATGTAGCATTCAGTTGCTTATACACCACAATCGAAAAATGTGTTGTTGCACCATCATGCATAAGCCACACGATCTGATGCGCACTGGCCGGTATCGTCTGCAGAAAACCCGGAAATTTGCGTACGTCCAGATTTCTTCAGCTGTACCATGGTATTCCAAATCCCAGCATCTATTTGGCCACTTCCATCGTCTGGCTTTTCGTCCTCTCGACGACTACTATTATCGCGATTTTCACCGACTAAACGAGGTTTTTGACCCCATGTTCTATGCTGATTTGTCGTCTCCTTGCTGCCTACTCTATCACGCCTCTGAATTTGTCGGTCAAATTTGGCAACATCGTGTATATATCAAAGGTGTGTGAGTCATCATTAATACCAAAAATATTTTAAATTTCTTGACTACAAAAACACAAAAAAACTTATTCGTCGGAAATAAGATGATTAAGTCGAGGTAAAATGGTAGACAAATTTCATGATCTACAAAAATAAATTTTTTTTTTAATTTTTTTATTTTTATTAATTTTTTTTTAGATTTTAAAACCCAAAATTTGAATCAGGACTTCATGATAAACAAGTAATATATACATAAAATAATTAAATGTCAATTAATACTTAGGTTAATCAAAGCAAAATTTTATTTTAGTTAATTAAATTTAATAAATGAATTAATATTTTAAGAAACTGTATCAATATCAAGTGTCATCCACTACAAGTTTAAAAAAATACATTTGAACTTCAGAGGATGAATAAAAAATATTGTATTACAGATTGCAAATATTTTTTAACTTAGTATCATATTAGAAAAATATTACTCACTTCACAGTTATGTCTTTTTTATGTCGTAGTTATTTGGAAGCCAGCTGAAGTAGACTACAAATAATATGAGAGCCAGATACCTGAGGAGTTCCTTGATAGTTTATTGAGTATTATTATTTTTATTGAATAGAGTATCAAAGCCTCAAATGAAATAAAGAAAAATATAACTAATTTTTTCCTGAGGTTTTCGTGCCTTTTAGATCTGTTTTTTATTTTACATCTACGTTTTTGGCTCCGCACGTATTATTAGAGATCAAATTTCGTCTAGATGGTTTGATATTGAAACCAGATATTATAATAGATACAGGGATGAAACACACATTGAAGGCTTTCAAAGACTTGCAATACAATATAGGAGGTCATGGAGATTTCAGACTGTGTTGCCCACTGTAGAATTGTTTTAGCTTATTGAATTGTAGTTGTTGTCGTGTTCTTCCCGCAGGGAAGGAATGAAAGATGCCATTGCCTGTGAGACAGGTTGGACTTCTTAACGATAGATGGTGACACCACCTATCTCCACCTCCACAATTTTGACATGGAACTGAAGGTGAGGGAAATATTCTCCAGCCCCCTGCACTCGTGGTTTCTGCTGCGATGGCCCACAAGACATTCGGACCTACTGTTTTAACGAGCACCTACTCCGTCTATACTCGGTGGTATTTAGTAGCATCGGGCATCGAGCCCAGACCCTCAAAACTTATTGAATTATAATATATAATTAAAAATAATCAAATTTTCTGCAACGGAGCAGTATGCAACTCTAGTGTGTATACAAAATGCTGTTAATATAATTTTATATATGAGTTATTTTTTTGTAATTACATTCTGTTAGATTGGAAAAGAAAAAAAATTCAGTGGTTTTAAATATTGCATATTTTGGTAAACTTTGGTACAGATATAAAAATATAAATGTAATGTATTTGTATTTTTATATATTTGTCTAAATATATTTGTGTACCGGCTGGGTGGCGTAGTTGGTTTGGCGCTGGTCATAAACACCCAAGTTTACGGGTTCGAACCCGGCCCAAGTCAGTGGATTTTCATAATGCAAACAATCTAAATCCATGCAATCTAAACGTATTAAATAATCAATAATCCAATGTGCATCCATGTCGTATGATTATGCGGCACGTAAAAGATCCTTTGAATGCTTGAGTGCTCTCGGCAAAATTAAATTCCTTGTTCAGTTTCGCATCGTCAGTGATCAGAGCCTCTGAGGAGGAAACTGGGCATCAAAATTACTTGTGGCGATTGGAATACCACCTATCTGGTGCCGCACTAAAAAGAGATACCAACTTCCGGGGAATGTACTAGGTCTGCAATGGTAAAATACCAATCCGGAGTCCCATTAGAAATAAATAAATATATTTTGTGGTATGACCCCGTCTGAATAATACAAACTTTATCTGTGCACGTATAAATCTTACACGTTAACTATGTATTCACTAAAAGAAGCGAGAAATTAAAATAAATATTATTCATTTCATCAAAATAATTTTCAAACAGTATAATTTGGAAACAAATCCTTTCAGGTTCAAAAAAGAAAATTAAAATTTCCTGACTTTTATAATATATGTTTTAATTTTTTAAAAAAAATATTAATGATTTAAGACTAGAAATCGATGAAATTTCTTGCATATCTAAAATGCAATTCAGAATTTTCTTTTTAAAAAAATGACAGAAACATAAGATAAACTAAACTGAGTGTCGTAACAGCCCATGGTCGGCCAAGGCCTATGTGTCCATTTCAGTTTTCATGACTTAGGGCGCTGAGATGCATGAGCCGATATTCTGGTCAGGTGATGAGTTTGACGTGAAACCCCCTAGTGTTTAGTTCCAAAGCAAGCTTGGTACTCATTTATCGACCCACTGAAGGGATGAACGGCTGAGTCGAACTTTTCCAGCCTGGAGTTTGAACCTCGGATCCCAATACGTTACCACCTATATACCACATAATATACTTATAGAAATTTCTGATAGTCTTTTTTATTACAATTCAAATGCATATCCTTTGTTGCTTATAATAGAATTTGATTTAAATATCATCAATATTCAGCATTTTAACAAGTATTTAGTAATTTATATGACAAATGTTTCTTTGAAATGAGAACGTTAAATAACTGTATATCCTCCAGTACAGATATATATCTCTTCTTTTAGTACATAGGTCACGCGTTCGATATTAACGTTATTGGTTACGCGGGGGGATGTAGTCACCCCAATCCTTTTTTTTTATAATTATTTTTATTAATCACGATAAAAATTTGTAACTTCAGTGAATAATTAAATTAAGAGAAGGTATACATACCTATTTTTAAGGACTTATCAATTTTTCTTTGATAATTTGCGAAAAAATCCAATCAAAATGAGTTAAAACCATTTCAAATGTGTGACTTTAATAAAAGCTACAAATCACGGGCACTTTGCGCTAACATTACAGGAATGATTTTTACAGGCAAAACTATCATATTTTGTGCAAGTTTATGTAAGTTTACAAGGTATGGCACGCACAAAAAAACGAGAATAAGTGTGCAGTTTGAAAAAAGAATGGAGTTGGCAACCACTATTTTGTTGACGTCATCCCACGCACCTATCCATGTAGCTAGTTTCGCCTAACCCGATCACGCCAGTTGGGAGTACTTTGTCATTGCGTGAAATGTGCAACTGCATTCTGCCAGAAAAATGTCAAATCAATATCAAGTTTCTTGCAAAACTTAAGAAATCAGCCACGAAAACATTTCAAATATTAACTGAGGCCTATGGAGATTAAACTTTGTCTCGTGCTCATGTGTTTGAATGACATATGTGGTTTTAAGAGGGGAAGGGACAGTGTGGAAGAGGATGAACTTGCTGGGAGCCCAAGATCAGCGATTACAGATCAAAACATTCCCAAAATTCGTGACAAGAGTGTGTTCCCACTCACATCAGTGGTCAGACTGTTAATCAGCACTACTACATTGAAGTACTAAAAAGACTTCGTGAAAAAAGTTAGGGAAAAAAAGCCAGAATTGGGGAGTGATGGAGGATTGCAGCAATAAGACAATGAACCCGCTCACACAGCCCTATCCATCAAGCAGTTTCTGACCACCAAAAACATTTCGAAAAGAGCATCCTCCCTATTCACCTGATTCAGTTCCTTGTGAATTATTTTTTATTTCCTACAGTTAAATCTTGCTTAAAGGGAATCCATTTTACCTCAGTTGAAGAGGTTTAGACGAAAACGGAGAATCTCCTGATGGGCTTTTGAAAAACCTCGTTCCAGAACTGTTACCAGCAATGACAGCACCAAATGCCGAAACGTGTGAATGCTGAAGGGAACTACTTTGAAGGTGGTAATGTCTGGGAGAACTGATTCTGTACGTACAATGATTTATTGGATCAGTTTTTTTTTGTATCACACCCGGTATTGTCCTTAGATGATAGAAAAATAATGTATTGAAATTCTTCTTGTTTGTGTCATTTTAATGGGTGATGTTTGTGTCTTGTGGTACCCTTTTGGCTGTATATATTTTTCGATGTAGTTCCTTAGGTATCACTTGCAAAACCTTCCTTTCGATTCAAACGTTTAGTGTTTATCACTTTTCTCAAATTGATTTTCGCTATAATCATTACTATCCACTATTTCATCATGTGTTTCTTCCCTTGCTAGATAAATTTCCGTTTCCGAAGTTTCAACTACGTCAATAGAGTTCGTAGAGGCTCCATTTCTTTTTTTATATTATGTTAATTTGCATCCATGAACCACAAATTATTCGTACGACACAGCAATCAAAACCACTAATTTGTTCACTGAAGAAAAATGAAGACAGTGTATAGAAACTATTTTGGAGTAAATGTAATCACTTGGGGAACTCAATCATCCCAAGTATTTTAAGATTGTAAGAAATGATTGCCACATCTTAAAAAGTAGGGGGATATGCAACAAAAACATTTTAGTTTTCATAAAGAATGTTTTATTGGATTTGTGAGCCTGGGGTAACTCTGTGCCCCGCATGACCTCTTCCAGGTTAAAATTATGATAATTGAAATTTACATTAAAATAACCCATGTCTATAACATTTATAAATATTTAGTAAAATAACAGAATATTTACAGACGAATGTATTTAAATATAGGCAATCTCATAGTTGTATTATCTTGTAGTCGTCTTATAAGTCACGGAAATCGATGAAGAAAGCACACACACATATCTTCTTCCCTTCTATCTTCCTCATTTTCGTATGATATACCGTTTTTGTTCATTATACATGTTGGAAATCTTCTTTAAAGTAACTTGTTATATTTGTTTTATATCATATTTGAAGAAAACGAAGCTTATTTGAGCTTGTTATGTTTCAATTTCTTTGAATAGTTTACTTTAATTTCAAATAACAAATAAAATACCTTGTTATTTCAAAAGAGCAGTTTAAAAGATTGAAATATATGAGGGGTCTAACTATTTTGATGATGGGTTAAGGTGCTTTAAATTTGCATTTCATATAATTTTTTTATTACTCTTTTTATTCAAGACTTTTACATATCACAGTAACTGGACGAAAGACAAGCGAGGAGAGGGCCATTATGGTAACCTTTCATCGAAAGAATGATCATAGTGGGTTGCCATATGGAATAAGAGTAAGGAAAGAAAAAAAAAAGGAAATGTGATTGCTTCCCAGATAAAATATTGTAGCTTACATTTTCTCCTGACTTCCGTTTCTGATTTATAGTAGTGAAAATTATTAAATATAAAAAGATAGAAATACATATTTTTTTCATATATACTGTTCTCTATTTAATGTTGAAACGCGTTTATATACCTTCTATCCTGTGACCCGGCTAAAGGTGTGGAAGGAACTAAAAAATCATACGACATGATGAATTCTAATTATTTTATTTATCACTATAATCAACTCAAACAAAAATGCACTATGAATAAGATAACTCAATTCAGTAATTGAGCAAGAGGGAGACGAGATTCGCGTTTGGGGAGAATATATTCAATCATGTAGCTCTACCTTTAAAATTACTTTACAAAGAGTTAACGTATTTAATGACCGCACTATTAGTTTAACATTCTACACATCAACTTAATTTAAGATTACAGTACCTGAACTCATGCAGTTCTCTATTTAATTCAAGTTGACTTTAACACTTCTGTTTAGCTAATCTTATCACTTTCTTGTTATCTAAACTTTTGGCTTTCTTACTTGCTGTTTACGTATACACTTGAATGCCAAGTTGCTAAATATCAATTATTCACTTCACTTCTCATCTACTCACAATTCACTAACTCTCAAATACGGTTAGAAGGAATATATATTAAACTTAATTCACACATCACGTTTTACTCTTTTAGGAGAAGATTGGTTAAAATTACTGGCCCGAAAGAACTTCCAAGAGGATTTGTGGAAGGACGCGTATAGATCCGTCACAATGTAATTACTTTAAATACATAACTTTAAAAAACCCAAAAAATTAATAAATGAATGAAATTAATTCCAGATTCAGTCACTTTAGAACACTTTTATATACATACATTTAAATAAACTTAATTTAAGAGACTGAAATGATAAAAAATAGCATTGAGGTTTTTGGACCTTTTAAAAATGGATATATATATATATATATATATAGGGACGCTTTCACACTACGGGTCCGATGTTCAAATCTCGGGCTGGGCAAGGTTGACTCATCCTTTCATCCCTTCAGTGGGTCGATAACTGAGTACTAAGCTTGCTTGGGAGCTTAACACTGGAGGTTAAAATTCAGACTGACCACCTGATCGGGACATCTGTTAATGCACGTCAGGGCCTAAAATTACGTACACTGATATGGGCACAGTAGGCCTTGGCTCTCCTGGGCTGTTGCGCCACTACGTTAAGTTATATGTATGGATATATATATATGTGTCTAAACTTCTTGAACTTTATTTCCATCAAGGATTATTTTGATAAATAATAAGGTTGCTACCCGATAAATCTGACTGAGAGTTTATTTACTCATATCAGGGAAACAGGTAAAGTTATGTATAATTTCAGAGATAACCTTCTTCATTGAGCTGAAATTCTAAATTTCAACTTCCATCTTCAGTAGTCTTGCAAAGATAAAGAACTTTGTTAATTTAAACCGGAATTTCTCCTGTGTGCTTTAACTCAATGAATGGGGAATCGTACTTTTATCTGGGATGTAATAATATAATAAGGTTTCTTTTTCATGCAAGAGCTTTTAATTCTATATACCTAATCATGAATAAAAGTTTTTTAAAAACCACACATATTATGTATAAAAATTATATCAATTTTTGAAATTCTATCAGAAGTATTGCCGCTGTACCAATTCTCAGAGTTGATTGTACTGCAGTTAGATAGAATATTTAAAGGATTTGTGAACACTATGACAGAAGGAAAAAAAATTAAGTTGATATTTACAATCTATAAGAACGATTGTGTTATTAGGACCCTTTTATTCAGTAGTCACTGTTAAGAATTTCATTAGGGACATATCATCCATTACAATGTAGTGTATTATTTGTTTGAAGGATCTGAGTCCTCACAGGTGTGAGGCAAAAGAATGGAGAGAGAGAGAGGTATTAGACTATTTCAAATATCATACTTGGCTAAACCATTGCTCCAAATGCACCGTCGAGCGAAATCCATATGAACACCACTACATTTTTCAAAGAAATCGTCTGGATAACGTGGAGTGAACCTGATTAAGAGAAAATGGTTAAATGCTGTGTTGGAGAAGGCAAGGAATCCTTCTTGCACTTACTTTTGCGAGAAACGAAAAAGGCAGCTGATTGAAGCGAATTTGATAGAGGGTAGATTGTAATGGCTTAAAGACTGGGCAAGAGTATCTCCACAACAACACGAGTGGTAGGCGTTTCGATATCTGTCGTTTTTAGTATGTGTGTACATCGGATAAATAACGGTGAAACCAGCAGTAGACAACAAGCTGTTGGACACCCACGCACCATCAAAGAAAAAAGGATGTCGGTGACTGTCTCGCTTAGTAAAACGAAATCGGCGCCAGACATTGGGTCAGCTGTGGACACGCAACTCAGTGGACACTGTTGAATAAGAGGCTGCACAACAAACGTGCCACTTGTGTTTCTCTGTTGACCAAGCACTATTATCATCTACACCTAGAGTGGACCCACGAATATCGAGGCTAGACCATGGATAAAAGAAGATAGTTGCCTGGTCAGATGAATCATGATTTTTCATTCATCACGACCATTGTCACGTCGGGGGTGCCGACTTCTAAGCGAACAGTTTCTCTCCTCATGTACGGCAGATTATATACATGCTAATACGGACAGTATTACGCTATTGTTGTAGGGACTACTATTTGTTGTAGAACAAATCACGAAAGTTGTAGACTAATATGAATATAACTGCGAATCAGTTGCACGCTTACGTGTGGCGTCTGTTTTCCCAACTGAAAATAAAACCTTCCAGCAGGACAACACTTCAACTCACAAGGCTCGAATTGTGTAGGAGTGATTCGAGAACCATAACAGTCATTTCTAATTAATACCCTGACAATCTAATTCTCTGTATTTTAATCCAATAGAGTCCATTTGGGCTTTCAAAAAATGCAACTCAAAGTTTCAACAGTTCCATTTCGGAATATCTCGCCTTTGCGTGACCTTGGCTTAGACATTTGGTACAACCTGTTTGCAGTCATCTACCAAGAACTTGTGGCATCGATTAAAAGGAGAGTTGCAGTTGCTTTGCTGGCAAAAGATGGGGCAACGCGTTATTGAGTAGGTGTTCAAATTGTTAGGACTTATTAATTATCTTTCTTCTATAGTGAAGTACATTAACCCGGCATCGCTCGTGTGAAAAAAACGACCTAAAGTTCTCGCGCAGGGCATGTCATACCCCAGACAGTTTACATTGTGTTTTTACTGTAAAATTTGTATATAAAGATTAAAAAGGAAGAAAAGTAGAAAATACAATATGTTTATTACATTTTTCAAATGTAAATTTAGTTTTTCTGTTCTTTTTATAAGGGAATTCAGTGCATTGTTTATACACTCCTTTAATCTCGTCGTAACCGAGTGCGATGTTTTCACTGGATCTTAATTTTTCTTTTAATTTGTATCTTTTTAAAACTAAACATATAGGAGTATATAAACTTCTCTATTCTTTAAATTCAAAAATTTTGGAATTGCTCTTTTATTTGCTGTTATTGTTTCAGCAAAAGTTTTTTTTTTCAAAAGTTCATCTGAAAGTGGATAAGATGTGTACCAGTTGTCTACTCTAAAGTTTAGTTGTTCCCAAATGTTTTTGTGTCTCTACATATAAAACATTTATTTTCAACAGTGTCTCCCTTTTCTAAATCTGGATCGATTTCAGTGGAGGAACCATACTTGCTGTTATACACTTCATCATTTGATTTTTCCTCATCATAACCGCGATGAGAATTTCTTCATCCGAAAATACTGTTGCACTATATCTATTAAGTATTGTATCTATTAAATTACTTAAATATCACATTTCTTCATCATAACTACAATAATATGCCATAGCATAAGGAAGATTTAAAACGTGCTCATGCATTCAGAATTGTAACGATGATTCACGCGCTGGGTATGACATACCCGAAGAGGCGATATCCAAGATATATATTTAGAATTCGTCTACAATCTTAGGTCCCTCAAAGGATATGACCTTAAAGTCAACTACACGAGCAACTATCCATTTTTCAAAAATGGTTTAGAAGGAGCGTTGAAAAAAGATAGACATTGGGTATGACACACCCTGCGCGAGAAGTGCTCAGTTATTTAAAATCAAATTATACCTGTAGTTTCAGCTTGTCTGACAAATAGAAGCTGTTGATGTTTATATTGAATGTCTCAACGGCTTATTAAAATATTATTTTCACATGTAAAACCACAAAGTATTTAATAAATACTGTAAACTAGCTAATGCACACATAAATTTACATATTTGGCGCAGGAAATGACTAAGAAAATTTTAACATTAGAAAAAAATTATATCGATAACCAAGTTTTCTGAAAAAAAGAAGAAAAAAAAGTATACTTGAAGAATATATAACGGTCTGTATACTTAAAACAGCCAAAACAATAACTTAGCAATTGAAAAATAAAAAAAAACAACATTTTTTTGCAATTATTTTTTCTTTGAACAGTATTTTTACCATTTATTTCTCCTATAAAACATAAGTTCAGATATGTAACATTCTATTTTTCACCGTATTCGAGATTTATATTTGCCTAGTATAATTCTGTGAATTCAAATTCCCCAGAAAAGCTTTTCATAGTTCTTTGTGCCTTGGGGAAAGGGCAATTGTGAATGTTTCAACGAATGCCTCTTATTCCAATGATTTATTACATATCAGTGATACTAAGCCTCGATTTTCGCCCCGGTAAGCTGAGACCTGTTTCCTTCAGATATTATGATCCACAATATTTATTTCTCCTCACGTTCCGTTTGCTCTTCCTTTAGGGGTTTTGTTGTGAATTCAAATAATCGATTTTCTGAGAATTTTGTATATTTTTGTTTCAATAACAAAATAAAATGTTAAAGATGTTTAAATTTAAGAAAGATTTCTACCCATTAAATATATATACATTTTATACCATTTCATCATTGCTGTAACATTTGACTTTCTGATTTATTTATCTTGTCATTGTGTGAAATAAAGCAGCCAAAATACATAAATAGAGGTTTACAAGTAGTTATCAATATAATGGAAATACCTGTGAATAAAAAGTGACATTTTTGAATGTGCTTCGTAAGCATTAAAATATAATAATAGCTACAAGTTTTTTTTTATAAATAGAAATGTGTACATTCAGGTAGTATATGGTAGTTTAATTAAAGTTATGAAAGTCTTGGAATATTTTTTCGAAAGGGTATAAAGTTGGACGTTTCAGATTTTCAAAAAGACCAAATTGCAGGAGAACGTCTAGGTCAAGCAAGTATGACCAAAACATCCCAACTTTTAGACATTTCTAGAGGTACGGCGTCTAAAGTCATGACAACATACACACAGCGCGGTAAGAGAAGCTCGGAAAAGAAAAATAATGGACGGAAAGAGATGCTTAGTGAAAGAGACCGACGGGTTCGTATTGCAATGTTTAAAAAGCGAACAAATGCAGTAAAAGTGAGCGCAGAGTGCAATCAGCATCTGGATTCTCCAGTGTCAATGATTACTGTTAAAAGGCACTTCATAAAGAAGCATGCCAGTCTTAAATCCAAATTTTTAGATAATCAATTTAAAACCCAGGTTCTTGTTCAACTTATGGAAATAGTTTCAGAATTCTAGATCCATCGGGAGAAAGGCTAGGCAAAATCTTCCAATAGCCACGATGACCGCGCAAAAATCACCATTTGTCCATTATAGCGAGTCA
>BMAO01029901.1:0-16441 GCA_019973975.1 Trichonephila clavata | reverse complement strand
GAAGGAATGCAAATTACAGTTCGGTTGGGGTAAGTTTAATATATATCGGCATAATATTCCATAGTTCTGGAATAATTGCTGTACTTACATACTTAGATGACTGACCCTATTATACGAGTAATAAACTTGCAGAGTTTAATGACTGCACGAAATACTAAAGGGAGTAACAGAAAGAAAACGTCGTTTTATAAGACATTAGTGGGGATTATTGCCGATTAATCTCAAATAGCTTAGAATGTTATTAAAGAGACTGGTCTGCACGCTAAGGAATGAACTCGAATATTAGATACGAAGCGTTATCTACTAGGAGAGCAGACAGATTTTATAAGACACTTCTCTCCCTACGATCGGTAAAAAGAATCTCTAACACAACACGAAATGCAAATGTGTTCAGCTTTCAAGTCAAATTATAAGACATTGAATGAATTAAAATTTTATTTTCTAAAGCACACGAAGTGAACATAGTAATAGTTAAAATCATCTCGAGTTTCTAAACTGCACCAGTCGAGTTGGCTGTAGTCGTTTCTGTGGCTTTACAAAGAATTCGTTCATTTTTTTGGTTTGATTTGATAAGTTTTAATTTTTTTTTCTTTTTTCTGCGACGGACATTTTAGACCATAATGCGCAAAGAGAGACAATAAGGACAGTTAAATCAGATTTGCAGCTATAAAGTCATTTTTTCTGAAAGTTGTATCTATGAATGGTCACACTTCGTCGAGAGGGCAATAAATAGCACCTTCAAAGGAAGGAATGCAAAGTTACAGTTCGTTGGGGTAAAGTTTAATATATATCGGCAAATATTCCATAGTTCTGGAATAATTGCTGTACTTACATACTTAGATGAACTGGCCCTATTATACGAGTAATAAACTTGCAGAGTTTAATGACTGCCGAAATACTAAAGGGAGTAACAGAAGAAAACGTCGTTTTATAAGACATTAGTGGGATTATTGCCGATTAATCTCAAATAGCTTAGAATGTTATTAAAGAGACTGATATACAGGCTAAGGAACGAACTCGAATATTAGATACGAAGCGTTATCTACTAGGAGAGCAAGACAGATTTTATAAGACACTTCTCTCCCTACGATCGTAAAAGAATCTCTAACACAACACGAAATGCAAGTGTGTTCAGCTTTCAAGTCAAATTATAAGACATTGAATGAATTAAAAATTTATTTTCTAAAAGCACACAAAGTGAACATAGTAATAGTTAAAATCATCTCGAGTTTCTAAACTGCACCAGTCGAGTTGGCTGTAGTCGTTTCTATGGGTTTTACAGAGGAATTTTTTTCATTTTATTCTGGATATTTTTCTCTATGATTCGTGCATACTTCGTCGAGAGGCAATAGCACCTTCAAAGAAAGGAATGCAAATATACAGTTCGGTTGGGGTAAAGTTTAATATATATCGGCATAAATATTCCATAGTTCTGGAATAATTGCTATACTTAGATTCTTAGATGAACTGGCCCTATTATACGAGTAATAAACATGCAGAATTTAATGACTGCACGAAATACTAAAGGGAGTAACAAAAAGAAAACGTCGTTTTATAAGACATTAGTGGGGATTATTGCCGATTAATCTCAAATAGCTTAGAATGTTATTAAAGAGACTGGTTACACGCTAAGGAATGAACTCGAATATTAGATACGATGCGTTATCTGCTAGGAGAGCAAGACAGATTTTATAAGACACTTCTCTTCCTACTATTGGTAAAAGAATCTCTAACACAACACGAAATGCAAGTGTGTTCAGCTTTCAAGTCAAATTATAAGACATTGAATGAATTAAAAATTTATTTTCTAAAAGCACACAAAGTGAACATAGTAATAGTTAAAATCATCTCGAGTTTCTAAACTGCACCAGTCGAGTTGGCTGTAGTCGTTTCTGTGGTTTACAAAAGAATTCGTTCATTTTATTCTGGTTTGATTTATAAGTTTAATTTTTTTTCTTTTTTCTTGCGCACGTACATTTAGACCATAATGCGCAAAGAAAGACAATAAGGACAGTTAAATCAGATTGCACGCTATAAAGTCATTTTTTTCTGAAATTATCTCTATGAATCGTGCACACTTCGTCGAGAGGGCAATAATAGCACCTTCAAAGAAGGAATGCAAAGTTACAGTTCGGTTGGGGTAAAGTTTAATATATATCGGCAAAATATTCCATAGTTCTGGAATAATTGCAGTACTTACATACTTAGATGAACTGGCCCTATTATACGAGTTATAAACTTGCAGATTTTAATGACTGCACGAAATACTAAAGGGAGTAACAAAAAGAAAACGTCGTTTTATAAGACATTAGTGGGGATTATTGCCGATTAATCTCAAATAGCTTAGAATGTTATTAAAGAGACTGGTCTGCACGCTAAGGAATGAACTCGAATATTAGATACGATGCGTTATCTGCTAGGAGAGCAAGACAGATTTTATAAGACACTTCTCTTCCTACTATCGGTAAAAGAATCTCCAACACAACACGAAATGGAAATGTGTTCAGCTTTCAAGTTAAATTATAAGACATTGAATGAATTAAATTTTTATTTTCTAAAAGCACACGAAGTGAACATAGTAATAGTTAAAATCATCTCGAGTTTCTATACTGCACCAGTAGAGTTGGCTGTAGTCGTTTCTGTGGCCTTACAAAGAATTCGTTCATTTTATTCTGGTTTGATTTGATAAGTTTTAATTTTTTTTCTTTTTTCTTCGTGCACGGACCATTTTAGACCACAATGCGCAAAGAGAGACAATAAGGACAGTTAAATCAGATTTGCACGCTATAAAGTCATTTTTTCTGAAAGTTATCTCTATGAATCGTGCACACTTCGTCGAGAGGGCAATAAATAGCACCTTCAAAGGAAGGAATGCAAAGTTACAGTTCGGTTGGGGTAAAGTTTAATATATATCGGCAAATATTCCATAGTCTGGAATAATTGCTGTACTTAATACTTAGATGAACTGGCCCTATTATACGAGTAATAAACTTGCAGATTTAATGACTGCACGAAATACTAAAGGGAGTAACAGAAAGAAAACGTCGTTTTATAAGACATTAGTGGGGATTATTGCCGATTAATCTCAAATAGCTTAGAATGTTATTAAAGAGACTGGTCTGCACGCTAAGGAATGAACTCGAATATTAGATACGATGCGTTATCTGCTAGGAGAGCAAGACAGATTTTATAAGACACTTCTCTCCTACGATCGGTAAAAGAATCTCTAACACAACACGAAATGGAAATGTGTTCAGCTTTCAAGTCAAATTATAAGACATTGAATGAATTAAAAATTTTATTTTCTAAAAGCACACAAAGTGAACATAGTAATAGTTAAAATCATCTCGAGTTTCTAAACTGCACAGTCGAGTTGGCTGTAGTCGTTTCTATGGGTTTACAAGAGAGAATTTTTTTTCTTTTTTTTCGAAATTTTATTCTGAGATGATTTTCATCTATAGATTTTCTGTGCAAGTACTTCGTCGAGAGGGCAATAGCACCTTCAAAGAAGGAATGCAAATATACAGTTCGTTGGGGTAAAGTTTAATATATATCGGCAAATATTCCATAGTTCTGGAATAATTGCTGTACTTACATACTTAGATGAACTGGCCCTATTATACGAGTAATAAACTTGCAGATTTAATGACTGCAGAAATACTAAAGGGAGTAACAGAAAGAAAACGTCGTTTTATAAGACATTAGTGGGATTATTGCCGATTAATCTCAAATAGCTTAGAATGTTATTAAAGAGACTGGTCTACAGCTAAGGAATGAACTCGAATATTAGATACAATGCGTTATCTGCTAGGAGAGCAAGACAGATTTTATAAGACACTTCTCTCCCTACGATCGGTAAAAGAATCTCTAACACAACACGAAATGCAAGTGTGTTCAGCTTTCAAGTCAAATTATAAGACATTGAATGAATTAAAAATTTTATTTTCTAAAAGCACACAAAGTGAACATAGTAATAGTTAAAATCATCTCGAGTTTCTAAACTGCACCAGTCGAGTTGGCTGTAGTCGTTTCTATGGGTTTACAGAGGAATTTTTTCATTTTATTCTGGATGTTTTCTCTATGATTCGTGCATACTTCGTCGAGAGGGCAATAGCACCTTCAAAGAAAGGAATGCAAATATACAGTTCGGTTGGGGTAAAGTTTAATATATATCGGCATAATATTCCATAGTTCTGGAATAATTGCTATACTTAGATACTTAGATGAACTGGCCCTATTATACGAGTAATAAACATGCAGAATTTAATGACTGCACGAAATACTAAAGGGAGTAACAGAAAGAAAACGTCGTTTTATAAGACATTAGTGGGGATTATTGCCGATTAATCTCAAATAGCTTAGAATGTTATTAAAGAGACTGGTCTGCACGCTAAGGAATGAACTCGAATATTAGATACGAAGCGTTATCTGCTAGGAGAGCAAGACAGATTTTATAAGACACTTCTCTCCCTACGATCGGTAAAAGAATCTCTAACACAACACGAAATGCAAGTGTGTTCAGCTTTCAAGTCAAATTATAAGACATTGAATGAATTAAAAATTTTATTTTCTAAAAGCACACAAAGTGAACATAGTAATAGTTAAAATCATCTCGAGTTTCTAAACTGCACCAGTCGAGTTGGCTGTAGTCGTTTCTATGGGTTTACAGATTAATTTTTTCATTTTATTCAGGATATTTTCTCTATGATTCGTGCATACTTCGTCGAGAGGGCAATAGCACCTTCAAAGAAAGGAATGTAAATATACAGTTTGGTTCGGGTAAAGTTTAATATATATCGGCATAATATTCCATAGTTCTGGAATAATTGCTATACTTAGATACTTAGATGAACTGGCCCTATTATACGAGTAATAAACTTGCAGAATTTAATGACTGCAGAAATACTAAAGGGAGTAACAGAAAGAAAACGTCGTTTTATAAGACATTAGTGGGGATTATTGCCGATTAATCTCAAATAGCTTAGAATGTTATTAAAGAGACTGGTCTGCACGCTAAGGAATGAACTCGAATATTAGATACGATGCGTTATCTGCTAGGAGAGCAAGACAGATTTTATAAGACACTTCTCTTCCTACTATCGGTAAAAGAATCTCCAACACAACACGAAATGGAAATGTGTTCAGCTTTCAAGTCAAATTATGACATTGAATGAATTAAATTTTTATTTTCTAAAAGCACACGAAGTGAACATAGTAATAGTTAAAATCATCTCGAGTTTCTATACTGCACCAGTAGAGTTGGCTGTAGTCGTTTCTGTGGCCTTACAAAAGAATTCGTCCATTTTATTCTGGTTTGATTTGATAAGTTTTAATTTTTTTTCTTTTTTCTTCGTGCACGGACCATTTTAGACCACATTGCGCAAAGAGAGACAATAAGGACAGTTAAATCAGATTTGCACGCTATAAAGTCATTTTTTCTGAAAGTTATCTCTATGAATCGTGCAGACTTCGTCGAGAGGGCAATAAATAGCACCTTCAAAGAAAGGAATGTAAAGTTACAGTTCGGTTGGGGTCAAGTTTAATATATATGGGCAAAATATTCCATAGTTCTGGAATAATTGCTGTACTTACATACTTAGATGAACTGACCCTATTATACGAGTAATAAACTTGCAGAGTTTAATGACTGCACGAAATACTAAAGGGAGTAACAGAAAGAAAACGTCGTTTTATAAGACATTAGTGGGGAGTATTTCCGATTAATCTCAAATAGCTTAGAATGTTATTAAAGAGACTGGTCTGCACGCTAAGGAATGAACTCGAATATTAGATACGAAGCGTTATCTACTAGGAGAGCAAGACAGATTTTATAAGACACTTCTCTCCCTACGATCGGTAAAAGAATCTCTAACACAACACGAAATGGAAATGTGTTCAGCTTTCAAGTCAAATTATAAGACATTGAATGAATTAAAACTTTTATTTTCTAAAAGCACACGAAGTGAACATAGTAATAGTTAAAATCATCTCGAGTTTCTAAACTGCACCAGTCGAGTTGGCTGTAGTCGTTTATGTGGCTTTACAAAAGAATTCGTTCATTTTATTATGGTTTGATTTTATAAGTTTTAATTTTTTTTTCTCTTTTCTTGGCGCACGTACCATTTTAGACCATAATGCGCAAAGAAAGACAATAAGGACAGTTAAATCAGATTTGCACGCTATAAAGTCATTTTTTTCTGAAAATTATCTCTATGAATCGTGCACACTTCGTCGAGAGGGCAATAAATAGCACCTTCAAAGGAAGGAATGCAAAGTTACAGTTCGGTTGGGGTAAAGTTTAATATATATCGGCAAAATATTCCATAAATCTGGAATAATTGCTGTACTTATATACTTAGATGAACTGGCCCTATTATACGAGTAATAAACTTGCAGAGTTTAATGACTGCACGAAATACTAAAGGGACTAACAGAAAGAAAACGTCGTTTTATAAGACATTAGTGGGGATTATTGCCGATTAATCTCAAATAGCTTAGAATGTTATTAAAGAGACTGATATACAGGCTAAGGAACGAACTCGAATATTAGATACGAAGCGTTATCTACTAGGAGAACAAGACAGATTTTATAAGACACTTCTCTGCCTACGATCTTTAAAAGAATCTCTAACACAACACGAAATGGAAATGTGTTCAGCTTTCAAGTCAAATTATAAGACATTGAATGAAATAAAAATTTTATTTTCTAAAAGCACACGAAGTGAACATAGTAATAGTTAAAATCATCTCGAGTTTCTAAACTGCACCAGTCGAGTTGGCTGTAGTCGTTTCTGTGGCCTTACAAAAGAATTCGTTCATTTTATTCTGGTTTGATTTGATAAGTTTTAATTTTTTTTCTTTTTTCTTGGCGCACGGACCATTTTAGACCATAATGCGCAAAGAGAGACAATAAGGACAGTTAAATCAGATTTGCACGCTATAAAGTCATTTTTTTCTGAAAGTTATCTCTATGAATCGTGCACACTTCGTCGAGAGGGCAATAAATAGCACCTTCAAAGAAAGAAATGTAAAGTTACAGTTCGGTTGGGGTCAAGTTTAATATATATCTGCAAAATATTCCATAGTTCTGGAATAATTGCTGTACTTAGATACTTAGATGAACTGGCCTCATTATACGAGTAATAAACATGCAGAATTTAATGACTGCACGAAATACTAAAGGGAGTAACAGAAAGAAAACGTCGTTTTATAAGACATTAGTGGGGACTATTGCCGATTAATCTCAAATAGCTTAGAATGTTATTAAAGCGACTGGTCTGCACGCTAAGGAATGAACTTGAATATTAGATACAATGCGTTATCTGCTAGGAGAGCAAGACAGATTTTATAAGACACTTCTCTCCCTAAGATCGGTAAAAGAATCTCTAACACAATACGAAAAACAAGTGTGTTCAGCTTTCAAGTCAAATTATAAGACATTGAATGAATTAAAAATTTTATTTTCTAAAAGCACACAAAATGAACATAGTAATAGTTAAAATCATCTCGAGTTTCTAAACTGCACCAGTCGAGTTTGCTGTAGTCGTTTCTATGGGTTTACAGAGGAATTTTTTCATTTTATTCTGGATGTTTTCTCTATGATTCGTGCATACTTCATCGAGAGGGCAATAGCACCTTCAAAGAAAGGAATGCAAATATACAGTTCGGTTGGGGTAAATTTTAATATATATCGGCAAAATATTCCATAGTTCTGGAATAATTGCTGTACTTACATACTTAGATGAACTGGCCCTATGATACGAGTAATAAACTTGCAGAGTTTAATGACTGCACGAAATACTAAAGGGAGTAACAGAAAGAAAACGTCGTTTTATAAGACATTAATGGGGATTATTGCCGATTAATCTCAGATAGCTTAGAATGTCATTAAAGATGCTGATATACAGGCTAAGGAACGAACTCGAATGTTAGATACAAAGCGTTATCTGCTAGGAGAGCAAGACAGATTTTATAAGACACTTCTCTCCCTACGATCGGTAAAAGAATCTCTAACACAACACGAAATGCAAGTGTGTTCAGCTTTCAAGTCAAATTATAAGACATTGAATGAATTAAAAATTTTATTTTCTAAAAGCACACAAAGTGAGCATAGTAATAGTTAAAATCATCTCGAGTTTCTAAACTGCACCAGTCGAGTTGGCTGTAGTCGTTTATGTGGCTTTACAAAAGAATTCGTTCATTTTATTCTGGTTTGATTTTATAAGTTTTAATTTTTTCTTCTTTTTTCTTAGCGCACGTACCATTTTAGACCATAATGCGCAAAGAAAGACAATAAGGACAGTTAAATCAGATTTGCACGCTATAAAGTCATTTTTTTCTGAAAATTATCTCTATGAATCGTGCACACTTCGTCGAGAGGGCAATAAATAGCACCTTCAAAGGAAGGAATGCAAAGTTACAGTTCGGTTGGGGTAAAGTTTAATATATATCGGCAAAATATTCCATAAACCTGGAATAATTGCTGTACTTATATACTTAGATGAACTGGCCCTATTATACGAGTAATAAACTTGCAGATTTTAATGACTGCAGGAAATACTAAAGGGAGTAACAGAAAGAAAACGTCGTTTTATAAGACATTAGTGGGGATTATTGCCGATTAATCTCAAATAGCTTAGAATGTTATTAAAGAGACTGGTCTGCACGCTAAGGAATGAACCCGAATATTAGATACGATGCGTTATCTGCTAGGAGAGCAAGACAGATTTTATAAGACACTTCTTTTCCTACTATCGGTAAAAGAATCTCCAAAACAACACGAAATGGAAATGTGTTCAGCTATCAAAACAAATTATAAGACATTGAATGAATTAAATTTTTATTTTCTAAAAGCACACGAAGTGAACATAGTAATAGTTAAAATCATCTCGAGTTTCTAAACTGCACCAGTAGAGTTCGCTGTAGTCGTTTCTGTGGCTTTACAAAAGAATTCGTTCATTTTATTCTGGTTTGATTTGATAAGTTTTAATTTTCTTTTCTTTTTTCTTAGCGCACGGACCATTTTAGACCATAATGCGCAAAGAGAGACAATAAGGACAGTTAAATCAGATTTGCACGCTATAAAGTCATTTTTTTCTGAAAGTTGTCTCTATGAATGGTGCACACTTCGTCGAGAGGGCAATAAATAGCACCTTCAAAGGAAGGAATGCAAAGTTACAGTTCGGTTGGAGTAAAGTTTAATATATATCGGCAAAATATTCCATAGTTCTGGAATAATTGTTGTACTTACATACTTAGATGAACTGGCCCTATTATACGAGTAATAAACTTGCAGAGTTTAATGACTGCAGGAAATACTAAAGGGAGTAACAGAAAGAAAACGTCGTTTTATAAGACATTAGTGGGGATTATTGCCGATTAATCTCAAATAGCTTAGAATGTTATTAAAGAGACTGATATACAGGCTAAGGAACGAACTCGAATATTAGATACGAAGCATTATCTGCTAGGAGAGCAAGACAGATTTTATAAGACACTTCTCTCCCTACGATCGGTAAAAGAATCTCTAACAAAACACGAAATGCAAGTGTGTTCAGCTTTCAAGTCAAATTATAAGACATTGAATGAATTAAAAATTTTATTTTCTAAAAGCACACAAAGTGAACATAGTAATAGTTAAAATCATCTCGAGTTTCTAAACTGCACAAGTCGAGTTGGCTGTAGTCGTTTCTATGGGTTTACAGAGGAATTTTTTCATTTTATTCTGGATATTTTCTCTATGATTCGTGCATACTTCGTCGAGAGGGGAATAGCACCTTCAAATTAAGGAATGTAAATATACAGTTCGTTTGGGGTAAAGTTTAATATATATCGGCATAATATTCCATAGTTCTGGAATAATTGCTATGCTTAGATACTTAGATGAACTGGCCCTATTATACGAGTAATAAACATGCAGAATTTAATGACTGCATGAAATACTAAAGGGAGTAACAGAAAGAAAACGTCGTTTTATAAGACATTAGTGGGGACTATTGCCGATTAATCTCAAATAGCTTAGAATGTTATTAAAGAGACTGGTCTGCACGCTAAGGAATGAACTCGAATATTAGATACAATGCGTTATCTGCTAGGAGAGCAAGACAGTTTTTATAAGACACTTCTCTCCCTGAGATCGGTAAAAGAATCTCTAACACAATACGAAATGCAAGTGTGTTCAGCTTTCAAGTCAAATTATAAGACATTGAATGAATTAAAAATTTTATTTTCTAAAAGCACACGAAATGAACATAGTAATAGTTAAAATCATCTCGAGTTTCTAAACTGCACCAGTCGAGTTGGCTGTAGTCGTTTCTATGGGTTTACAGAGGAATTTTTTCATTTTATTCTGGATGTTTTCTCTATGATTCGTGCATACTTCATCGAGAGGGCAATAGCACCTTCAAAGAAAGGAATGCAAATATACAGTTCGGTTAGGGTAAAGTTTAATATATATCGGCATAATATTCCATAGTTCTGGAATAATTGCTATACTTAGATACTTAGATGAACTGGCCTCATTATACGAGTAATAAACATGCAGAATTTAATGACTGCACGAAATACTAAAGGGAGTAACAGAAAGAAAACGTCGTTTTATAAGACATTAGTGGGGATTATTGCCGATTAATCTCAAATAGCTTAGAATGTTATTAAAGAGACTGGTCTGCACGCTAAGGAATGAACTCGAATGTTAGATACAAAGCGTTATCTGCTAGGAGAGCAAGACAGATTTTATAAGACACTTCTCTCCCTACGATCTTTAAAAGAATCTCTAACACAACACGAAATGCAAGTGTGTTCAGCTTTCAAGTCAAATTATAAGACATTGAATGAATTAAAAATTTTATTTTCTAAAAGCACACAAAATGAACATAGTAATAGTTAAAATCATCTCGAGTTTCTAAACTGCACCAGTCGAGTTTGCTGTAGTCGTTTCTATGGGTTTACAGAGGAATTTTTTCATTTTATTCTGGATGTTTTCTCTATGATTCGTGCATACTTCATCGAGAGGGCAATAGCACCTTCAAAGAAAGGAATGCAAAGTTACAGTTCGGTTGGGGTAAAGTTTAATATATATCGGCAAAATATTCCATAAATCTGGAATAATTGCTGTACTTATATACTTAGATGAACTGGCCCTATTATACGAGTAATAAACTTGCAGATTTTAATGACTGCAGGAAATACTAAAGGGAGTAACAGAAAGAAAACGTCGTTTTATAAGACATTAGTGGGGATTATTGCCGATTAATCTCAAATAGCTTAGAATGTTATTAAAGAGACTGGTCTGCACGCTAAGGAATGAACCCGAATATTAGATACGATGCGTTATCTGCTAGGAGAGCAAGACAGATTTTATAAGACACTTCTTTTCCTACTATCGGTAAAAGAATCTCCAAAACAACACGAAATGGAAATGTGTTCAGCTATCAAAACAAATTATAAGACATTGAATGAATTAAATTTTTATTTTCTAAAAGCACACGAAGTGAACATAGTAATAGTTAAAATCATCTCGAGTTTCTAAACTGCACCAGTAGAGTTGGCTGTAGTCGTTTCTGTGGCTTTACAAAAGAATTCGTTCATTTTATTCTGGTTTGATTTGATAAGTTTTAATTTTCTTTTCTTTTTTCTTAGCGCACGGACCATTTTAGACCATAATGCGCAAAGAGAGACAATAAGGACAGTTAAATCAGATTTGCACGCTATAAAGTCATTTTTTTCTGAAAGTTGTCTCTATGAATGGTGCACACTTCGTCGAGAGGGCAATAAATAGCACCTTCAAAGGAAGGAATGCAAAGTTACAGTTCGGTTGGGGTAAAGTTTAATATATATCGGCAAAATATTCCATAGTTCTGGAATAATTGCTGTACTTACATACTTAGATGAACTGGCCCTATTATACGAGTAATAAACTTGCAGAGTTTAATGACTGCACGAAATACTAAAGGGAGTTACAGAAAGAAAACGTCGTTTTATAAGACATTAGTGGGGTTTATTGCCGATTAATCTCAAATAGCTTAGAATGTCATTAAAGAGACTGATATACAGGCTAAGGAACGAACTCGAATATTAGATACGAAGCATTATCTGCTAGGAGAGCAAGACAGATTTTATAAGACACTTCTCTCCCTACGATCGGTAAAAGAATCTCTAACAAAACACGAAATGCAAGTGTGTTCAGCTTTCAAGTCAAATTATAAGACATTGAATGAATTAAAAATTTTATTTTCTAAAAGCACACAAAGTGAACATAGTAATAGTTAAAATCATCTCGAGTTTCTAAACTGCACAAGTCGAGTTGGCTGTAGTCGTTTCTATGGTTTACAGAGGAATTTTTTCATTTTATTCTGGATATTTTCTCTATGATTCGTGCATACTTCGTCGAGAGGGAATAGCACCTTCAAATTAAGGAATGTAAATATACAGTTCGTTTGGGTAAAGTTTAATATATATCGCATAATATTCCATAGTTCTGGAATAATTGCTATACTTAGATACTTAGATGAACTGGCCCTATTATACGAGTAATAAACATGCAGAATTTAATGACTGCATGAAATACTAAAGGAGTAACAGAAAGAAAACGTCGTTTTATAAGACATTAGTGGGACTATTGCCGATTAATCTCAAATAGCTTAGAATGTTATTAAAGAGACTGATATACAGGCTAAGAACGAACTCGAATATTAGATACGAAGCATTATCTGCTAGGAGAGCAAGACAGATTTTATAAGACACTTCTCTCCCTACGATCGGTAAAAGAATCTCTAACAAAACACGAAATGCAAGTGTGTTCAGCTTTCAAGTCAAATTATAAGACATTGAATGAATTAAAAATTTTATTTTCTAAAAGCACACAAAGTGAACATAGTAATAGTTAAAATCATCTCGAGTTTCTAAACTGCACAAGTCGAGTTGGCTGTAGTCGTTTCTATGGGTTTACAGAGGAATTTTTTCATTTTATTCTGGATATTTTCTCTATGATTCGTGCATACTTCGTCGAGAGGGAATAGCACCTTCAAATAAGGAATGTAAATATACAGTTCGTTTGGGTAAAGTTTAATATATATCGGCATAATATTCCATAGTTCTGGAATAATTGCTATACTTAGATACTTAGATGAACTGGCCCTATTATACGAGTAATAAACATGCAGAATTTAATGACTGCAGAAATACTAAAGGGAGTAACAGAAAGAAAACGTCGTTTTATAAGACATTAGTGGGGACTATTGCCGATTAATCTCAAATAGCTTAGAATGTTATTAAAGAGACTGGTCTGCACGCTAAGGAATGAACTCGAATATTAGATACAAGCGTTATCTGCTAGGAGAGCAAGACAGATTTTATAAGACACTTCTCTCCCTACGATCGGTAAAAGAATCTCTAACACAACACGAAATGCAAGTGTGTTCAGCTTTCAAGTCAAATTATAAGACATTGAATGAATTAAAAATTTTATTTTCTAAAAGCACACAAAGTGAACATAGTAATAGTTAAAATCATCTCGAGTTTCTAAACTGCACCAGTCGAGTTGGCTGTAGTCGTTTCTATGGGTTTACAGAAGAATTTTTTCATTTTATTCTGGATGTTTTCTCTATGATTCGTGCATACTTCGTCGAGAGGGCAATAGCACCTTCAAAGAAAGGAATGCAAATATACAGTTCGGTTCGGGTTAAGTTTAATATATATCGGCATAATATTCCATAGTATTGGAATAATTGCTATACTTAGATACTTAGATGAACTGGCCCTATTATACGAGTAATAAACATGCAGAATTTAATGACTGCACGAAATACTAAAGGGAGTAACAAAAAGAAAACGTCGTTTTATAAGACATTAGTGGGGATTATTGCCGATTAATCTCAAATAGCTTAGAATGTTATTAAAGAGACTGGTCTAAACGCTAAGGAATGAACTCGAATATTAGATACAAGCGTTATCTGCTAGGAGAGCAAGACAGATTTTATAAGACACTTCTCTCCCTACGATCGGTAAAAGAATCTCTAACACAACACGAAATGCAAAGTGTGTTCAGCTTTCAAGTCAAATTATAAGACATTGAATGAATTAAAATTTTATTTTCTAAAAGCACACAAAGTGAACATAGTAATAGTTAAAATCATCTCGAGTTTCTAAACTGCACCAGTCGAGTTGGCTGTAGTCGTTTATGTGGCTTTACAAAAGAATTCGTTCATTTTATTCTGGTTTGATTTTATAAGTTTTAATTTTTTTCTTTTTTCTTGGCGCACGGACCATTTTAGACCATAATGCGCAAAGAAAGACAATAAGGACAGTTAAATCAGATTTGCACGCTATAAAGTCATTTTTTTCTGAAAATTATCTCTATGAATCGTGCACACTTCGTCGAGAGGGCAATAAATAGCACCTTCAAAGGAAGGAATGCAAAGTTACAGTTCGGTTGGGGTAAAGTTTAATATATATCGGCAAAATATTCCATAGTTCTGGAATAATTGCTGTACTTACATACTTAGATGAACTGGCCCTATTATACGAGTAATAAACTTGCAGATTTTAATGACTGCAGAAATACTAAAGGGAGTAACAGAAAGAAAACGTCGTTTTATAAGACATTAGTGGGATTATTGCCGATTAATCTCAAATAGCTTAGAATGTTATTAAAGAGACTGGTCTGCAGGCTAAGGAATGAACTCGAATATTAGATACAATGCGTTATCTGCTAGGAGAGCAAGACAGTTTTATAAGACACTTCTCTCCCTAGATCGGTAAAAGAATCTCTAACACAACACGAAATGCAAGTGTGTTCAGCTTTCAAGTCAAATTATAAGACATTGAATGAATTAAAAATTTTATTTTCTAAAAGCACACAAAGTGAACATAGTAATAGTTAAAATCATCTCGAGTTTCTAAACTGCACCAGTCGAGTTGGCTGTAGTCGTTTCTATGGTTTACAGAGGAATTTTTTCATTTTATTCTGGATGTTTTCTCTATGATTCGTGCATACTTCGTCGAGAGGGCAATAGCACCTTCAAAGAAAGGAATGCAAATATACAGTTCGTTGGGGTAAAGTTTAATATATATCGCAAAATATTCCATAGTCTGGAATAATTGCTATACTTAATACTTAGATGAACTGGCCCTATTATACGAGTAATAAACTTGCAGATTTAATGACTGCACGAAATACTAAAGGAGTAACAGAAAGAAAACGTCGTTTTATAAGACATTAGTGGGATTATTGCCGATTAATCTCAAATAGCTTAGAATGTTATTAAAGAGACTGGTCTGCACGCTAAGGAATGAACTCGAATATTAGATACGATGCGTTATCTGCTAGGAGAGCAAGACAGATTTTATAAGACACTTCTTCCTACTATCGGTAAAAGAATCTCCAAAACAACACGAAATGGAAATGTGTTCAGCTATCAAAATCAAATTATAAGACATTGAATGAATTAAATTTTATTTTCTAAAAGCACACGAAGTGAACATAGTAATAGTTAAAATCATCTCGAGTTTCTAAACTGCACCAGTCGAGTTGGCTGTAGTCGTTTCTGTGGCTTTACAAAGAATTCGTTCATTTTATTCTGGTTTGATTTATAAGTTTTAATTTTCTTTTCTTTTTTCTTAGCGCACGGACCATTTTAGACCATAATGCGCAAAGAGAGACAATAAGGACAGTTAAATCAGATTTGCACGCTATAAAGTCATTTTTTTCTGAAATTTTCTCTATGAATGTGCACACTTCGTCGAGAGGGCAATAAATAGCACCTTCAAAGGAAGGAATGCAAAGTTACAGTTCGGTTGGGGTAAAGTTTAATATATATCGGCAAAATATTCCATAGTTCTGGAATAATTGCTGTACTTACATACTTAGATGAACTGGCCCTATGATACGAGTAATAAAACTTGCAGAGTTTAATGACTGCACGAAATACTAAAGGATAACAGAAAGAAAACGTCGTTTTATAAGACATTAATGGGGATTATTTGCCGATTAATCTCAAGATAGCTTAGAATGTTATTAAAGATGCTGTATACAGGCTAAGGAATGAACTCGAATATTAGATACAAAGCGTTATCTGCTAGGAGAGCAAGACAGATTTTATAAGACACTTCTCTCCCTACGATCGGTAAAAGAATCTCTAACACAACACGAAATGCAATGTGTTCAGCTTTCAAGTCAAATTATAAGACATTGAATGAATTAAAAATTTTATTTTCTAAAAGCACACGAAGTGAACATAGTAATAGTTAAAATCATCTCGAGTTTCTAAACTGCACCAGTCGAGTTGGCTGTAGTCGTTTATGTGGCTTTACAAAAGAATTCGTTCATTTTATTCTGGTTTGATTTATAAGTTTTAATTTTTTTTCTTTTTTCTTAGCGCACTACCATTTTAGACCATAATGCGCAAAGAAAACAATAAGGACAGTTAAATCAGATTTGCAC
>BMAO01029900.1:0-30924 GCA_019973975.1 Trichonephila clavata | reverse complement strand
TTTTGAATTCTTAGACCCACATACTTGAAATCGGTTAAACATGTTTCTTTTGTTGAACAGGCATTCGCAAAGAATACATTTGACGGGAATCAACTCCTGAGGAAGAAGGAAGTTACTGGAGCGTGTTGACAAAAAAAATTCCTTTTTAGAACTACAAGGACTATAATAATGGAATTTAGTTTACATTTTTCTTTTGTTGAATTGAAATTCGCCAAGAACGTTTATTTGGGAGAACGATTCTCAACGAAATTACGGTGGGTATTAATAATAAAAATTTTGTTTTTGTCTATTAGGTTTAGAGTTGAAATTTGCCTACCATTTTTATTTTATCACCGAAAATTGGTTTTGCGGAAATCCACTTGGTTATAGGGTTACGAAAGTGCAAACACCATTCTATACTCAATTTTAGAGATAAGTCGATATCACAAATTAGAAGTTCTGTCCTTTACCCAGCGAAGCTGGTACCTAACGACTTGTAATATACACAAAAGAGAAAAGCGACTAACTGACTGACTGACTAATCACGAAATCTCCGGAACAATCCAACCTATAGACTTGAAATTTGGTAGACATTTTCCTTTCATGGAGCAGAGATCCGCTAAGAACGAATTTTGTTCGAAATTAAAACCACAAAAGGCGTTATAAATCATTGTTTCCATTTTTAAAGTAATCGATGTGCAGTCTTGAAATTGGGTAAGCAATTTCTTTTCATAGAGTAGAGATCCACTATAAAATGAGCTTGGTGAAAATCGAACCCCAAGAAGCGTTGCTGGGCTTAGGGGGCGTTGTAGATAATTATTTCCATTTTTAAACTATTAGACGCACAGTTTTTAAATTTGATCAATAGATTCCTTTTAAAGAGTAGATATCAGCTACAAGATGGGTTTTGGAAAAGTAACTCCCAAGTGGCGTTGCGGGGGATTAAGGGGCGTAATAGATAAATATTTTTTGTTTTAAATACTTGACCTACCTGCTTGAAAATTGGTAGGCATGTTTCTTTCATGGAAGAAATATCCGCTACAAAATGGGTTTAGAGAATATTGACTCCCAATGGGCTTTTGGGGGGAGTAATTATTCCAATTCTTAAACTATTAGGCGCACAGTCTTGAAATTTGGTAAGCAGATTTCTCTCATAGGGTAGAGATACCCTACGAAATGGGTTTTGTGAAAATCGACACCCAAGTGGCTTTGCGGGGCTTAAGGAGCGTTATAAATCATCATTTCCATTTCTAAACGACTGGACGTAAAGTCTCGAAACATGATAATCAGAATCCTTTCATGGATTAAAGATCCACTATATAATGCGTTTTGTGAAAATCGATCCCTAGTTGGCGTTTGCGGGCTCAAGAGGCGTTATAGATATTTTTTTTCCCCATTTTTAATTTATTAGACTCACAGTCTTCAAATTTGGTAAGCAGATTCCTTTCGTAGAGTAGAGAACCACTACAAAATGGGTTTCACCAAAATCAACCTTTAAGTTTCATTTCAGGGGATTAAGCTGCGTAATAGATAAATATTTCCGTTTTTAAAATATTAGATCTACCTGTTTGAAAATTGGTAGGCATTTTCCTTTCATGGAGTAAATATCCAATACAAAAGGGTTTTGGGGACTTACACTTGAATTTTGTCGTGCTTGTTTATTTTACGGAGTAGAGATTCAACGCGCGAAAGTTGGTTTGGCGGATATCCACTTGGTGTGGTTATATGGTTACGAAAGTGTAAACATCATTCTTTATTTCAATTTTAGAGATTATTAGGAAATTCGAATCAGAAGTTCTTTCATTTTTTTTTTTATCAAGAGGCGTGAGTTACAGGTATAAATACTATTTTTTTATGCAATCGAATTCTTAATGCTAGGACTTAGATATCAATAATTTATGTATATATACATGTATATAATGGTTTTACTTTTATAAAACATCATGAAATACCCACCAAAGCGTGTGCATAACAGCTACAATATATATATATATATATGACAGGCCCCAGGCTTGCGGGTTAAATGATGAGACATCTTCTATTGTTAACTCTTATTTATTTCTTCTATAATAATCTACTATCCAACAAGGCGTCCCTTTGGCGCGCCATACTATAGAACAATAGACGGAAATCCGGCTAGCAGTCCACCAGCTGCTTCTTTCCAGTACGCGTTCGCCTTCGTCAGCGCTCGCTCCACCTTTAAATAGGCTTACTTACACACAAATCCTTACGCGATGATAAAGAGTTCGCTCTATTTTTATTTATTACTCCCTTAATTTTAAAGTTAATCTTTTCAAACCTGACAATCCCCCCCCCTCCGCTGAAGTCTGGCACAGCCAGGTTGGCCAATCCTGACTGGGGCCAATCCCCAGAGGATAAAATAACAATATTCCAATATCAACTTCCGCAATGAATTTTTAAAAACATCTAAGATATAATAATTGTATAAAAGAGTGAGCTGGTGACTCTCCTGACATGCAAAAATAATAATATTGAATAACAAAATATCAAACTTTGGTTTACAGCATTGGTTACATATAATTGTTTTCTGAAAAATATCACACATCTAATACTTTCAACTATGACTATAATAATAATGAGGTTAAGAAAAAATAACATTAGATAAAGATAATTCATATTAGACACACAAAAATATAGTAGTGTTACACAACATAACATACTATCAAGTGAAATCCACACTGGATGTGTAGTAATAGTAAACAATGTTAATAAAATTCATAAATGTTGAAAAGTTACAAGTACTTCGAAATGGTTATGTAAGTACCTAAAAAGAATATATATCACATACACAATAAAATGAATTTAGGAATAATGGTTATGTAATTATGTGAAAAGAATATATCAAATGCACAACAAAATGAATTTAGGAGCTCCCAAAAAAGAAAAGATTATATAACTATAGCACATAAATTTACCAAAACAAACACAACATCAACATTATATCAAAATCTCACTAGAAATATAAAATGCAAAGATAATAAAAAACAAATAAGTGTATTCCAGATATCAAGTACAGAAAAGATTCAATTAATGTCCATTTTTTTTATATGTTTGTCATAATGTTTCACACAGTCCTTTCTTGGAAAAATCATAGAGTTCAATGTTCATCATTCATGGTTATCTCACAGTTCTTTGTTTATTATTATCATTTGGATCACTACTCAATCAACTTATTTCAAAAATACACAACCATAACAAAATCTTCAGAATATTACATAATATTTTGTAATTTTCAGAATATACTTCTATCACAAATATTCACAATGAAATCTTTACAACATCATGTATCATAAAATTGACCTCATCCATATTTTCATACAGTCCATAATTAATATACTTTTATCACAAATACTCACAATGAAATTATTATAACATCATGTATCATAAAATTGACTTCATCACTATGTTTTCACATACAGTCCATAATTAATATATTTCTTCAAAAATTGTCTTCAATAATGTTTTCATTATGAATAAAATACAATACAAATGTTCAATTACATTAAATTTTGATTTTCACAATGTAAACAAGTCTTAAATTCAAGTTTTATAAAAGCAACTTTTTTTTTTTAAATAACACTGTACTTTTTTCAAAATGACAGTGCACTGCTTCCCCTTCCAAAATGTATCAGAAAAAAAACACTCTAATAATAAATATAAATCAGAATTTAGCATAATTGGAAATTGGATTTTGAATGAAAAGGTTTTAATCTTGTAGAATGAACAATGTCTGTTAATTTTCCTGTATATTGATTTGGTTTATCTATTTCATAAGTAACATTTGAGAGTTTGTTGACAATCTGAAAAGGACCAATATACGGACTCTGCAATTTACTTGAATTAGGGTATGAGAAATTTTGATATAGGACTAAATCTCTAATTTTAAATTTTGCCTCAACATAATGTTTATCATACCTTTGTTTATTTATCTTATGATATTTAATTGTTCTGTTTACCGCAATTTGTCTTGCTTGTTGTTTGCCAAACATCAAATATGCAGGTGGGAAGCCAGTGACATCATGTGGCGAGTTATTGTATTCATATGTAACTTGTTCCAATAATTTTGTCCAGGGAATTTTTGTAGTTGAATTAACCTTACATCTTAATTTTGCTACTAATGTCAGATTAACTCTTTCATTCTTTCCATTATATTGTGGTCTATTTGCTGAAGTTAGTAATTGTCTAATATTATGATGTTTTAAAAATTTCTTGAATTTAGAAGAGGTGAATGCTGCATTTCTATCACTTAACAGTTGTTTTGGGCATTAAATTGAAAAAATTTGTTTTAAGCAATTTGTGTAAGTTTCAGAAGTGACACTTTTGGATGGAAATGTCCAAGCATATCTGGTAGCATGGTCCAGAACAATATGCAGGTATTTCTTTTGTGAATTATGATAATTAAATCCTCCTACAGTGTCTAGCGACATCAGTTCAAATGGTTCTTCTTCCACGGGAACTTGTTCTAATAATCCATACTTTTTTTGTGTAGATTTTTTATTTAATTGACATGTTTCACAACATTTAACAAAATTTGAAATATCTAATATAATATCTTTCCAGTAATAAATTGGGGAAATTAATTTTAACATTTTTTTCACACCTGGGTGACCAAATTGTTCATGTGCAGTTGTAATTAATTTTTCTCTCAAAGCTAATGGTACTACAATTTTAATTAAATTCTTTTTCTTAACAGTTAATACATCATTATATTTTGTATATTTTGGATCATTCATGTTCTCTGAATTTTGGTATTCAATAATTTCATCAGTATTTAAAAAATGACAAATGGGTGATGTATAATGACATACAGGGTTCCTCGACAACATGTCTGCTTCAACATTTAATTTACCTTTTATATAAACTATCGAATATTCATACTGATAAAGTTTTAAACTCCACCGAAATAAACGTCCAGTTAAATGTTTTACACTTTTAAGCCATTGTAAGGCAGCATGATCAGTATGTATTGTGAATTTGGATCCATGTAGGTAACAGTGAAATTTGTCTAAGGTATCTATAATTGCTAAACACTCTTTTTCTGAAATTGTATAATTTTTTTCATGTTTAAGTAATTGTCTCGAGTGATAAGCTATGGGGTAAAGTTTTCCATCTGGGTGTTTTTGTTTTAAAATTACCCCTATTGAATCCTGACTTGCATCACAAAATACATGACATGGATATTGTGAGTTGTATAATTTAAGTATAAGTTTTGAGAATAAACAATTCTTTAATTTTTGATAAGCTTCTTGACATTCATGTGACCAATTCCAAACTGCATCTATTTTAAGTAATTTATTTAATGGTACTCTAAGTTTTGCATAATTTTTAATAAATTTTTGTTAAACGTTGATGGAACCAAGAAATCTTTGGAGTTCTTTTACATCTTTAGGTGGTGCTAATTTTCTTATAGTTTCAAAATCTGGATTACTCGGGGAATAAAGAACTCGTGTTATTTCATATCCTAAAAATTTTATTTTTTCCTGTGCAAATTGACATTTTGATTTTTTAAGTTTAATGTTTTCTTTTTTACAAATTTGAAATATTTTATCTAAATGAGTTAAATGCTCTTCCCAAGATTGTGAGAAAATTATAATATCATCAAAATAGTTTAAAGCAAAAGTTAACTGATATTTTTGTAAAATTTGTCTTATCGTTCTTTGGAAAACAGCTGGGGAATTTTTCCAGCCAAATGGAAGTCTTAACCATTCATTGAGTCCAAAATTAGTTGTGAAAGCTAGTTTTTCTGCATCTTTTTCATGAATTTTTATGTGCCAATATCCACTTGTTAAATCGAGAGTAGAGAAAAATTTAGCATGAGTTAAATTATCAATTACAAAATCTATCAGAGGTACAGGGGTGGAATCTTTTCGTGTTATTTCATTTAGTTTTCTATAATCAATACACAATCTTGATTTTTTCCCTTCATCTTTTTTATATGCTAAAGTTACAGGGGCAGCATATGGACTATGCGAGGGTCTAATAAAACCTGCTTTTAACAATTCTTCTTTCTGTGTTTGTATTTCTTTAGATTCTTGTTGACTATTTCTATAGGGGCGTAGACTTATACGAAGGTCTGAAATTAAATGAATTCTTTGTGGCTCCAAATTGATACAACCTACATCATATTTATTTTGTGCAAATATGTTTTGAAATTTGTCAAGAAGTTGGGTTAAATCTTCCCATTGCTCACTAGTTTGTTTTGGTATTGTGTCCTCAACAACCATGGCTGGGTTAAACAATATTTTCAGATCAGCTTCAGGGCTGTCTGGTATTTGATCTAAATAGTTATTACCCTTATCAGTACTATTATTTTCATGATTAGCATTGGAATAGTTCATAAGTTTATCATTTTCAAGAGTTTTACAATATGTTCCATGATATGTTCTCAATTCACTAACACACTTATTATTTGAAATTTTAACATTACTGAAATTTTTACCAAATTGAAAAACACACATTTTACGAATACTAATATCAAGTTTAAATAAATGCAAATATTCAAGTCCTAAAATAATATAAGGCAATTCAGTATCAATTACAAATAAATCTATTTGCTTAGATATAATACCAATTTTCATAAAAACTGTAATTATACCTTTGAGATGAATAGTCCCACACGTTTGTTTTATTTTTACATCACTACTTTTTAAATTATTAAAATTTTTAAGTTGTTTAGATAAATTTATTGGAATTAATGACACATTGCTTCCTGTGTCAACTAGAGTAAAAAACTGCTTGGAACATACCGTTGATTTGATTATTAGTTGTCATCCCTGTCGTTGGATATTTTCACTATTTCTGGGCGGCCGAAAATTATGTTGATTCTGTTGTAGAAACTGCCTAGGTTGATTGTTGAACTGCCTTTCATTGAAACGCACCATGTGCGATTGATGTGGTTGTCTATATCCTCTTGATTGGAATCGTAGTGGATCAGTTCCTGTGTTTATATTGCCGTATGCTTGATTCCGAGTATTCCATATTCTTGAACTTCCACTTTCTCCCGCATTTCGATTTGAATTGTCCGGTGTCACGGCTATTAGTTGTCGCATTGTCGAAATCCATTAGCAGGGTGTAGAAATCTTTCGGATAATTAAAAAATTTTGAAATTCCATTGGACTAGATAATGTCAAATGTTCCACTATGGAACTGTCTTCGAAATTAAGTTTTTCCCTAGGGCATGTTTTTCGGTAAAAAATGAAATCAAGTTTTTGTTGTCTTCTAGTTTTAGGTTGTGGAACTTTTGTATTTCTTCTTGTCTGGTCACATCAAATACTGTAATTAACAATTCTTGGTTTTCTTGGTACGTTTTATTAAATAATTTATTATCGTACCAAAACTTGATGTAACTTCCTGTTAAATATTTTGGGAGGTTTTTATGTTTCCAATTTTCGTCTTTTTGATATTCGAGGCATTGTTGATCAAAACAGTCCAGAAAACTTTTAAAAGAACTAAACTTAGTATTGTCAAATTCAGGAAAAAAAATTGTTCTGAAGTGTCCCTTGGTGACTCCTGCCGGAGAGAATCGTCTTCCATTGTATTATGATTGTCCATGCAGTCGCTAGTTCGAAAAAATAAATTCTTAAAGTTCATTTTCTTGGTTTCGTGGCATATATGGGGTCTCCTCTCAGTATCCAGTCGGCCCTTGACAGGCCCCAGGCCTGCGGATTAAATGATGAGACATCTTCTATTGTTAACTCTTATTTATTTCTTCTATAATAATCTACTATCCAACATGGCGTCCCTTTGGCGCGCCATACTATAGAACAATAGACGGAAATCCGGCCAGGAGTCCACCAGCTGCTTCTCTCCAGTACGCGTTCGCCTTCGTCTAACTAACTAAAATAAGATATTTAACGAGCGACAGCGAGTGACCGCTTTTACTCAATAGAAATGAAATTTAAACTGAAAGAGCTACGATGTGAAAAAGTCCCAAAAAGGGGGATGGACGAGCGGCCGTGGGCGAACCAATCAGGGAGGCCGGAGGCGTGGCCTAAGACCGACTGAGGTAGAAAGACTCATTCGAGCCAAAGCAGCGGAAGAGCGAGGTTGTCGGGCAGGAGCTAAAAAACGCGAAGAAATGGAGAAAAAAGCTGAAAAAAAGAAACAAGTACACAAAACAGAAAATTAGTGCAATTCTATTGAATCAGAGTGCATAAAAAAAGTTATTGCGCTAGAGGGGAGGGCAAGTGAGCTGGCTACGGTGGGTGAAGAACATTTTGGCACTTTGTAGTTTTATATGCGTAGTAATGTTTACTATTGGGATCTGTGAAGAGCGTTTGCGCTCTGATTAAAGGGTTTTGTATAGTATGAAAGACGTTTCTGGATAGTTTAGTAATATAATCCCCAATAGATTCAATTTTAAGATCGCGGTGTAGAACATTATTTCTAATGTACCAGGGCGCATTTGTAATAATCCTAAGAACTTTATTTTGTATAATTTGAACTTTTTTGAGATTTGTGGGGGCCGCAGCTCCCCATACTATACGTTACTGTACGTTACTATACATACTATACGTACTGCGTACGTTAAAACTGGGCGAAGAATCTGCTTATAGAGCAGAACTTTATTCTTTAGTGATAAAGTGGACCTTCTTCCAATCAGCGCAAAGCTGAGATGGATTTTAGCCCAGAATTTATCACTGATGTGTTTAATATGATTTCTGTACGTTAAAGAACTGTCTAAAAACAGGCCCAGATAACGAACCACATTAAACCATTCAATCTCTTCGTCAAATAGAGAAAGTGTACGAGTAATTTTAGAGCGCCCGCGTTTTCTAAAAATGATGGCTTGTGATTTGTCAACATTTATTGCTATCCTCCAGTCAGTAAGCCAAGATTCCAGCGTATGTAGGTAGCGTTGTAGTGTATTACGAGTCACGTTGAGATTCGCTCCTTGAGAAAGGACCGCAGCATCATCTGCGAATAAGCAAATGCTGACGCTGGGGTGATGGGGAAAATCGTAGGTGAAGATATTATAGAGATAGGGCGAGAGGCAGGACCCCTGCGGCGAACCTGCATCTGGGAAGCCCTTGTTCGAAAAGTCAAGATTTACTTTGACTTTGAACGAACTGTCCTTTAAAAAACTGTAAATAATTTTGACTAAATAATCAGGGAATTTCAGTCGAATCATTTCATAGATGAGCCCATCATGCCACATCTTATCGAAAGCTCTTTTGACATCAAGAAAGTCCCCAATTGTGTAGAGTTTATAGGTATAACCTTCATTAATGAAGTTAGTGACTCGAATTAATTGATGAACTGTTGAGTGTTTATTACGAAAACCGCACTGCTCCGCTGGAATGCAGTTAATTTCATTACAGTGGTTTTTGATTCTATTTAATAAAATCTTTTCATAAATTTTCGATGTGGTGCAGAGGAGGCTTATGGGACGAAAATTTTTAGCTATACTATGATTTTGATTAGGCTTAGGAAGCATAATCACATTAGCGGATTTCCACAGTGTTGGAAAGTAGTGATGTTTTAAACAAGTGTTTATGATTTTTGTGAGATGAGTGATAGCGTTAAGTGGGAGTAACTTTAAGGCATAATTCGGAATATTATCCGGACCGGAAGCTTTTTTATTTTTTAAGTTTTTAATAATTTGTTGTATTTCCGCCGGGCTGGTGAGAGGTGGAGTGAGTGTGTTGGAATTAGAGAGGAAGTCTTCGACCTCTAACTCAACTAATTCAATGACTTGGTCGTTGTAAGGTTCGGCATTTTCTTGGAATGTTACTTCAAGAGTGTTTTTAAATTCCTCAGCTTTTTCATCGTCCGAGTAAATAATGCCGTTGGACCCAGACAGCGGCGGAATGTTAACAATTTTTTGGAGAGCTTCCGCTGAATGTTGTAGAGTGAATTGTCATCAGGATTTAAGTTAATTAGTAAATTATGCCAATTCCTATTGCTATGATTTGTGGTGAGAATTTTAATTTGTCTGATCAGGGAGTTCATCTCACGCTTGAGTATTGGATTTCTAGTTAGTTGCCATTTTTTCCTAAACCTGTTTTTAACTTTAATTAGCTCCCTGATGTCGTGTGGAAGTCTAAGATGTGGAGTGTTAACAATTTTTGTGACAGTGGATGCGGCTATCGCACTTGTGATTATGCCGGTGAAATTATTAATAGTGTTATCAATATTAATATTATCAGGAATAATAAGAGGATTACCAGGAAGGGTGTTAAATACTATTTCTTGAAATTTAGTCCAATTTGTAGTTTTTAGTGTGTTAAGGATTTTAGGAAGAGAATTATTTAATGTGAAATCAATTATAACAGGATTATGGTCACTGCTAAGAGCGTTAACAGAGGTTATATCATGCAGTGAGATATAATTAGCAAAAGCAATATCAATTATAGTGCTGCGGCCACGGGAGTAATGTGTGGGAGCAGTGGGTGCGATGATATCCAGGGCGTGGGCGCAAGCCCAATTGTACAAGGTATTTCCACTATTGTTGGACTGCCCAGGGTTCCAACACGGATGGTGAGCGTTGAAATCACCAAAGATGGCATGGAGAGCTTTGTGACTGTTATTGAGGATAGCGTCTAGCTCCGCTGTGTTGATGTGATTTAGCGGTGGCTTGTAAATGCTGGAGATAGTGATGCAATTGTTGTTGCCTAACTCTAGCCTAATGGTAGTGTTTTCAAATGTGTTTGTATTGAATGTAATAACGTGGTGTTTGAGTGAATTCTTAACAAAGATGGCTGTTCAACCCCCGCGATGGGTTGAACGGTCACTACGGTGACAAATGTAATTTGGGATTTTAATGGAGTGAGCGGGACCCAGGTGAGTTTCCTGAATACCTATAATATCTGGGTCCTCGTCGCTAACGAACTCCCTAAGCTCGCCTATCTTGTTCCTAACACTATTTGCGTTCCAGCTCAGAACGCGAAGAGAGGAATTACTGGGGTTGGGACGATTAAATCTTATTTCCGAGCGTAGACATGACCATTTGGAACATTGTTCCGAATTGAGCCATCATAGCGGACATTTGATCCAACAGAACTTTGGTGTGAGATGCGAGAGAGACGCTGATATTCTTATTATCGTTTTTATTTTTATTATTAACATTTTCATTTTTATTGTTTTTTTTTGGTTTTTCAAAAACCTTTGCTCTTTCCTCCCATACGTTCTTTGCAGGGGGCTTGCTTGGTTTTAAGTTTTTGGGATTTTTGGGACACCCTGAATAGTTTGCCGGATGGGAACCATCGCAATTGGCGCACTTTGCAGGGGAGTCCGTATTTTTCTTGCAGTCTCTCGTCAGATGGTTGAGACCGCACTTCAAACACTTTGGCTCACGATTGCAGAATCGTGAGTGATGATAAAATAATTGGCACCTGTAACACTGGGCCGGCATGGAATTCTTGTTTAATGACTCAACTTTAATTTTATAGTAACCAATACTGGTTACTTTAAATATTTTTTGGTTCTCTGGGGTCTTTTTTGAGACCACCAAAAAGAGAGGCATATTGATATTTTTGCTGCGATTCCGCATCACAGTAACGTGCTCGGGAACAATGTTATGTTCTCCAAGAGCCTGAACAATTTCGTTGGTGTCGAAATCAGAGGGGAGACCCCTGATGACAGTTTTGAGCTGCTTTTCATCTGCGAGTTCGTAGGTATGGGATTTTAATTTCTTTACAGAAAAATAAAATTTTGAATTTTCCTATGAGCGTCTATGGTTTCAGGGAAAACTTTAAGCCCATGAGACCCCAAAAAACTATTTTGCCCATGAGCTTAATGCCAATGGGATCACTAAGATCAACTAGTAATCCAGGCGTATTGTACTGTTCGTCAATTACTATTGGCGGAACACGTTTGAGCTTAATAAGTGCCTGGTCGACATCGGACGAGGATGTCGCCGGCTGATTGACATTAATAATGGTAGCGGCCAGTTGAGCTACAGGTGCCGTTGGCGTATGGTCCGCTATGACACTCGGAGGCTCGTCTACAATGTCCTCAGAGTCATCTAATTCAATATCTGAGCTTTCCACGGGGGCAATAGCCTGAAAGGAATTGCTCGTTTCAATAAGGTCCTCATGCTTTTCAGCAGTAGTTTTCACCTTTTTCTTCCCCTTTCTTTTAGGCGAAGTAGAGCTGCGTTTGAATGCAGTTTTCCCCGAGCTAGGGAGCACCGACTCTACTGGGGAGACGACCTCGTTTTTCGACTCAATGGATTGGTTTACTTCCTGCTTTGCTCCGAGAGCTAAAATTTGCTCTTTAAATTCGGCAGCAAGAAGGGTAACAGCTTTCCTGGAGCATCTAATGCAGATCCAGGAAATAGAATTTATTGCTCGGAGTTCTTCCAACCCCAGCTGTGAGCTATTATTAGCATTAAATTGGAAAAGTAAATCCTCCAGCGCGGCACAGAAATCAGAACATTCTTCCGATGTCGATAGGGAATCTACTTTAAGGTTTGCTTCACTGACATTAAATGCACTCAATGAGACAACAGAAAATACACTAACCTGTGATGATGACGGTGATACTTTTTCGAGCTCCATGTCCTAGAAGAAGGTAATCCAAGGCGTAAACAGTTGGAAAAAGAAAAATCAAGAATAATGCAAAAATAGCACTACATCTTGATACACGCTATACAGCGAAAAACAATCCAGAAGGTAAGAAAATGAAATGGTGATAATACACGCCGATGCTAAAAGATTCCGCAAGCACAAGGCGGGCCAAAAAGAAAGCTTGGCGGCTAAGCCTAAACACGCGGCGGAACAACAATCCTATTCGGGGTAGAATCGACGAAAAAGAAGGGGCCTCGACAAGGACAAATCGAGGTGTGGATACTAAGAGAGTTGGAACAAGAATGAAAAACGAAAACTCGCGTTCGCCTTCGTCAGCGCTCGCTCCACCTTTAAATAGGCTTACTTACCCACAAATCCTTACGCGATGATAAAGAGTTCGCTCTATTTTTATTTATTACTCCCTTAATTTTAAAGTTAATCTTTTCAAACCTGACATATATATATATATATGTATATACAAAGACATACGATTTATTTCACCAATAGTTCTCTTTTTGCTTCAGAGTGTCGCGTAAAATTAAAATCAAATTAGGAAAATTTCGCTTGTCAGTCGTATGAAATGTTAAGGTTACAATAATTAAAATTAAAATACTGTTTGCTGTTAAGGTTTTATCAAAATATGTACCTCAATTCTGTTTTTTTTCTTCTAATTTTGTAATTAAATTTTCCTTTTATAATAAATAAGTCCTTTCTTGAAAATAACATTTCAATAGTCTCATTACACTTAACTTAATTAAATAATAGCAAATGTTCAGAAATATTGTTTTATTCGAAAGAATGTCTATGGATATATGAGAGATTTTAATCATGCTACAATTATAACATTTTTATAGTTATATCTTATTGTAAATTTTTAGCTAACAAAAATGTATACCATTTCGAATGTTCTGAAAAATATATTTGAAATAATTCATCGTCAGTTTCTCTTCACACTCTGAGTGGAAAATTTGACCATCGGTAGAGTAGCACTGGCATGATTTATGACTGGCGAACTTATGACCTATGTTTTTACTGTCAAATATTAGATTCGATTCTTCATGGCTCTGGAGGCATGCAGTTAAGATATATTTCTGCATGTTAATTGTGAAAAAATGGAAGTCCTCAAATTGGCAGGACTTGGCAGTTTGGACAGTGAAGGGTTATACACTGCTGGCCACAGTAAAGGCAACACCCTGAAGGAAGCATGCAAATAACATGAAATTTACAACATACATTAGCGGAGGTAAGATATGCAAATAATTAGAATTTCAGCGTAGACACACATCAAGCACGCCTGTGGTGCCACTTCAAAGCGCTATTTAAGGCTTAGAGATTTCATCGATTTCAAGTTCGGCAATTGAAATTTCTTGTGTTTTTTTCCAAAAACGATCAGTTATGTCTCGTAGAAAGTAGTGATCAGCATTTGATGAAGTATCCGAGTTCGACAGAGGAAGGATAGTGGCTTACCGAGATTGTGGATTATCTTTCAGGAAAATCGTTAGTCGTGTTGGGCGAAACCAAACCACTGTAATGCGGATATGTGTCCGTTGGTGGCGGGAGGGTATTATGGACTAGCGTGGTCGATCGCATCCACCTTAGTGCACTACTTCACGTGAGGACAGGTAAATTATGTGCATGACAGTGACGGATCGCTCAGTCACATCACGGACCATAGCACAGCACATTGAGTCTGTAACGCATCATTCAGTGTCTGCGCGATCATTCGACGCCGTTTACAGCAGAGTGATCTGTCCGCAAGACGTCCATTGCTTGGTCTACCCTTGACGCAGAACCATAGACGTCTCCGCCAACAATGGTGCGATGAAAGAAGGATGTAGGCGACAGAATGGAATGAAGTTGTCTTTACTGACGAGTCACGTATCTGTCTGCAACACCACGATGGTCGGATTCGAGTCTGGAGACACCGTGGAGAGAGGATGCTGAACACCTGCGTTATGCACAGCCACGCTGGTCTTACACCTGGTATTATGGTATGGAGCGGTATTGGATATCACTCTTGCACTCATCTAGTACGCATTGTCGGTACTTTAAACATCTCCGATGTGTTGGAGCCAGTTGTCCTTCCTTACCTTCAGGGCTTGGCCACAGCCATATTTCAACAGGATAATGCGCGACCACACGTGGCACGAATTGTCCAAATGTTCTTCGTCAATCACCAGATTGAATTGCTTAATTGACCGGCTCGCTCTCCTGATCATTCGCCGATAGAAAACATTTCATCCATGGTTCTTCAACGATTGACCCAGATTACACCCTCAGCTTCCACACCAGATCAACTTAGGCAACGTGTGGAAGCTGCTTGTTCTGCTGTACCCAAAGAACACATCAAAAGTCTCTTTGAATCAATGCCGAGGCGTGTGGCAGCGGTGATCTCCTACAATGGCGGATACTCTGGCTACTGATTCTGGCCGGAACCACACTTCACAGAAGTCTATACATTTTATCATTTGATACTTGGTCAACATGTTATCTTGAAAATAAATTTTGTCGTGCTATCTCTTGTCTTTCTTGGTGTTGCATTTACGTTGGCCAGCACAGTGTATCTTAGCTATATATATCATCCTCGTGATTTGAACCTTTTAGAAGTATCATCATCTTGAGGTCTCAATACCGAGGTGCCCTAGTGATCTTTTCCTTTTCCCAAGGGATTTAAAGTATTTGGTAAACACTGGTTTCGCGAACTCGGAGTACACCAGTGATCCTTATCTATTATCGAACCTCCCCTTTGTCATTCAATTCATTCTTGCTTTCTTTTCTCGTCTAGATCACAGATACATAAATTGTAATTTTTTATAAATAATAATTATAGAGTGATTTATTTAGATTAGATTACATATTATAATATATTTTAGTTTCTTTTTTCTATTCATTACTTTCGTTTTATTTTTTTTCTTACCACCTCTTTTTTAATATTCATATTGGTTTTTTTTTTTACTCACACCGGTCTTCTCCAACTCGCATGTCTGCCGTGTGTGGCGTAAGGAGGAAAATGGTGTTCTGGGATACCTTTGCTTTCCCTTTGGCCCACGTTTCGCTGTTGATGGGGGACAGGAGTGAGCTCGCTATTGTCAATCGGCTGGAGATACCTATCTTCGATGTCCGCGGAGAGACATTGCTTTAGGTTTAGTACTGCACATAAGGGGTGTCGGGTTTACCCTTTGCATCCTCGCTCTGATGCTGTAACCTTTTATTTTGGGTTTAATCCATGTAAGCACCGTGCCTGGGTTTTGGCAGATTATCGGCACACTGCCTCCTTTGGTGGGTTGAGGCACGTCAGGATGAAGTTTTGTTTTGGATACAAGTCAGCTGTGCCAGGGTAAAGGCCTTATTTTACCCAATATAGACATTTATAAAAATGCCACTCGTACAAGATTTTTGTTATTTACCAAATAATGAGATTCTTACAAAATCTCCGTTTGCTATTAATAAAGCTCTTAATGGAAAAGCAGGTGAGCCTAAATCAATAAAACGTTTACGGTCCGGTGACCTACTTTTTGGAACTTCCATTGCTTTTCAAGCCAAATCTTTTCTACTTGAGAAAATATTTTCAATGTCTCCTGTAACGATAAGTCTTCACAAATCTCTCAATTTATTCAGAAGTGTTATTTCCGAACCTGATCTGTAAACCACTCTTGAAGCAGAAACACTTAATGAATTCTTTGATCAGGGTGTAATTTAGGTTAGAAGAATCACAATAAAAGATTGCAACAATTATTCCCACTAAACAGTTAATTTTGACATTCAATAGCCCGAATATCCGACTTCAGTAAAAGTTGAGTATTTAAACTGCAGAATACGTCCATAACTACCGAATCTTCTGCGCTGTTTCAAATGCCAGAGTTCGAACATTCTCAACACTGTCTACAGTGGACAATTAACTTGCTCGAGATATGCATCTGTTGGACATGCCTCCTCAGATTGCAATCTGAAACAGAAATGCGTTAATAGTTTGCAGTCTCATCATTTCAATTCAAAATTATGTCAGAAATGGAAATTAGAAAAAAGATATACAAGAAATTAAAACCAAGAAAAATATATTCTATTCATAAGTACAAAAATCAACAGTTCTTCAGCTGTCCCAAACATATGAACAAGTTACTAAAGCTTCAGCTGTATCCACAACTTCCCAAACCGATTCAAACATAATAATTATAATCTGCCTGCCATTGAAATGCATGGAATTTATATTTTCTGACAATATCACACACATATGCAAACTACATGGTCTACAATAACTGCAGGCACTACAACTTCATCAACTCCATCACATATATTTCCTTCTGTAACTGCAAATGTACCTACCATACCATGTGAATCTCAGCTACGTATTCATATTTGCATACTTTTGCTACTTCCACTGCCAATATATATAGTCTGAATTCTACATCTAATAGTCTCTAAAGCTGCAAAAAATTTAAAACAAAATATGAAAAATGGGAATGACTCCCTATAAGCCAAAGAAAATTACCCCTCAAATTGGGTTTTATGCATTACATGGCGCAGGAAAAGAACAGGAAGAAATAATGTAAATGGAACGTTTTTTACGTCTTTTTTAAACATTGTTTAGACTTAACGTCGTTGCTTACATGATTTTCTATGTTTTATTTTCACTTTATAATGGTTTTTAAAATGTAAGAAAATCTGTAATATTCATACGTGGCATTTACAGCTTGATTTTAATGAACTGCTTTTAAATATACATCATTCGTATTACATTTTAATAATTTGAATATGTTTTTAAATTTTTTATGGTATACAAAAACAAATGTTTGGCGCTGTACATCCGATCTCAACTCTTGCACCAATAAACTCCACAATCACTTAGTCACTCACTTGTGACTTGAATAATGTTCAGTGCTTTTTTGTGATAACCTTGTGCTTCTGGACAAAACTAATGCTCAGAATGTAGTGGTTCAAGTCCTCGTGCCATTGAATACCAGCCAAATAGATGTTGTGGATTCGCGTTAAATTTTTCGAAGCTCAATGTTCTCCTTTTGTTTTGGTGTGTGTGGTAATTATACGAGAAGGTATCACCTCGGGTTTCGTCTTCAACACTTGACCCATGCTCAAAATACAATGTCTTTATCCAATAGCTCTCGTGTTGCTTTAAATTGCGAAAGCATAATATAACTGTCTGTCTTGACCTAGGTTCAAAGTTATTAGAGCCATCGACATTAGCACCCGTGGTGTCGCTAATTGCGTTTTTAATAAGCAATCTGACATTTTTTAAAGAATTGAATATAAATTAATCTTGAATGGTGCTTATATTCGAATCACATTTTCTATGGTCATTGTATTTATTTTTTATCAGGACTTTTAGATTCATTTTACTGTAATTATAAACTTGTAAACACAAAGCCTTAGATAATACGCATCTGTTTTAAATTACTTAATAATTATTTGACTCTACTTTTTATACTATTAATTTATCACATACTATTAAATTATCAAATTTTTCACTCGCAATTACCTTGCTGAAATGGATAAATCTGGTTTGGGTACTTCACTAAAAGCGTCTGCGTATTTTTATGGCTTTTTAATTTAAAGCAATAAATTATCCAAAAAAAGTTACGTGTTTTTATTTCATTAATTTTAAACTTGATTATATATCTTCATTCACGAAATGACTATTTTCTGCTACAAACGCTTCAACAATATTCAATATTTATTTATATTTATTATATTTCATACTTTAATAACTGTAAAATTTAAATCAGTATTAATGAAACCTTTTTTTTTCTTTTACAATAATAAAGACTTGACTTTCCACTATGCTTGTAAAAAAGCTCGCGAATGTAAAACTCAATTATTCTTTGAGGAGCAAGGGCTCTGTTAATCATCTTTTTCATGTACGACCATTAAATTAATTAATACTTTCTTTTAAAGATTCAGCTATTTAATTATTTTTCTTAACTAAAAAAAAAAAACTACATATTGAATACAGGTATCTTGTTTAAGAAACAAAATACATAAAACTTTCACAAAGATATTTGATGTTATTCTTCCGTGAGATTTATATTAAACAAAAAGAGAAAGTTGATGAAATTTATTTTGAAGAATTTTTCTATTCCTTTTAACTAATGAATATTTTTTAGAATGTCTTGCATTTTTATATGATTTTTGTTAAGAATAATATACAGCTTACTAATCACGTAAATGAGTTTCTGTCAAAGGTAATTGTCTGGCATCATAAATATTGTCACTTTAAAAAATAACAATTTCAAAAAATAGCTATTTTTTGAAATATCAGATGCTAGATAATTAAACCTTATTTGTATTGTATTATTTTCTGTATATTATATCTTCTGATGCAATTTAATGCGTTTAAAAGATGAAAAATATGTTATAATAATAAAAAATAATTAAACCTTAAAATGTGCATGGGTTGGACAAAAGAAGCAGTTTTAAGTGACGTTTCAGTATTTTGATACCTTTTTTCATTAATGAGTTGCTAATAAAAATACCAGAATTGACACGCCATATTAAAACAATTTTGTATTTTCCTATTTCATTTACGTAATATGTAAATTTGTTCAATGTTATTTTTTTGTGTGTATTGAATGTGTGTTTGCTTGTATTATATTTAGAGAAGGCATCATAATGACGTTAATAACAATAATACTTTGCTCTCTTTTGTGTGTTACTATATAAAACAATCCGTCAAATGGAAAATAAACCCAAGTGGGCCATAAAATACTGCAAATAGCACAAAATGGATCATATATAGATTTTCAAAATATCTTGAATTTAAATATTTTTCGATTTTCATTCGTAGCACTTTGTGCATAAAAATTACTTTTAATAATAGATTAGAAAGAATAAAAATACAGTTTTCACTTTTCCTGGGTATTTGGAAGTTGATATATATATCATCAAACTAAAGAATCTTTAAGTATTTTATATATTCGTCCCAGTAGTTGATTGGTGTTGGTCTAGAACTTAGGGCCATTATTGTATCAGTGAATGATTCAGTGTTTATTAACCTCGTACTTTTGGAATTACACTATGACTTTTGGTGATGGATCTCGCAATTTTGAACTTCTGTGAAGTGTCGAGAACAAAACCTAGGCTGGAAACTCCTCCTGAAACTACCACACCCCTGCGAAAAGAGCAATTTCATCTTTGATAGATTAAACGAGCATCAGCGCACACTAAGTGTGAGGTATTTATTGGCCCTAGTTCGTGACCTTTTATTCTAAGTTACTGCATTCCCCTGCATTATATTTTTTGATTAGTGAATGGATATCCTAGTGCTATTTTACAGAGAGGTGGCTGTTCATTAAATCTGTAGAAGCTCAAAATCCTCACGTTGACGAAAGGGAAAAGATAGGAGAGGGAAGTATTACACACACACATCCCAGGTTTCGTCTCCTTCACTTGACTGTTGTTCAGAGCAATAAAGTTCTTCATATGTATTAAGCAATATTTATATAAAAAACAATATAATAATCATTGTTTTAGCTCTTTTCGATTGCTGTTCTAAGTCTTTAGCGAATGTGCTTCGCGAAAAAAATTGCAAATGGCAAGTTTTCATGTTGTAGGAAACGGTACAAAACGTGAGAATTTGAAAATTTCTATTTTTACAGTTTTAATTTGATACGCACTGCCATTTTTTATGTATTATTAAACGACTGAAGGCTTACGGAATCGTATGAAAAGTTGTCTCAATAAGCGTCAGCAAGGCTCTATTCGATACCTTGTGAAGTCCTAAGTAATAGAAAACACGGGGCATCTCTTATACGTCAATACCTGAAATACTTTCAGCAATTCAGAATTTTTTTTTCACTTTTTGCCGCTTTAGACTCATTTTTAAGTTCATTTTTTTTTGTGGTAATTTTCCGGTTTTGTAGTAAATTTTATTTATCTGTAACTATCTTTGGATTTCATTTATTTTTCGTAGTTGACATTTGAACTCCTTTTTCACGTTTTTAGCGATGAATGACCGAGCGGTAATGGAAAAATATTTTTGATACATTTTGCTTGGCTTCCTAATATGTTAGCTTTTAATGGAACGACTTTAAAATAAAAACGTTTTTCACTTTTTTCCCATAGCTTAAAAATGTTTTCCACTTTGTTTATTGAAGTTATTACAGAAAAAAAAATTACTTTTTTAACTTGTATTATTTATAGAATTCTCTTCTAGCGCATATTAAATGTTTGTTTCCATTAACATTAATCGCAATTGCCGTTTAAAAACTAGGTTTTATCCACAAATAAAATTTTCTTATTTCAGTTACAACAATTGTTTCTTAATGCGAATTACATATATCATGCATAATAATAAATCTACTTTAATATATCCAATTTTAAAAATGAGATTACAAATTTTTCATTCCGAAAAAAAAATTAAAGCACGTATTAACTTTCCGCTATGCGCGTGTCAAGAAGTTCCATTCTTTGGCGAAAGGTTTCTGTCAGATGCATCACCTCATATTTACGTTTTACGGGAATTTAATCATTTTATTGGTGAAATTCGACATTAAAGGTTAATATCATATCTAAAATATTGACATAAGCAGCAGTATATTTGCAACTGAAACTCTTAATTTTTGTATTATCTACAGCATAACCTTCCTAGCAAAATAATGGTTTGTTATTCAAGTAAACGATAATAGTACATATCTACCTGCAGCACCCAAACAGTCAATGACTGTTAGGAATTAAGGTATCCGACTACTTGCCACAACTGTTTATTGAAAAAATGGAGATATGGGGATTTTTTTTTGTAGTTTATAGATTTGTTTAGTACATTTTAAGAAAAATATGCTATAATTAAGAAGAGAAAAATAAATTATTATTACTAAAATACGAAAAAATGGGTACAAATTTACAAAGAATAACAAACGCGGCCCATTTTGTACCAAAAGTTCGTGAACAAATTTTCAATTATTCATTTCTGATGAGTTTTGCTATGTTATTCATTTTTGAAGTGACTTTCGGGATAACAGATATTTTAATTTTTACAAAAACTAGAGCCCTCTATCTAAGTTATTATATGAAATTGCTTAAAAAAATAGTGATTATGTTAATATAAGGGACTGTAAATTTTGTAATAAAGCAGTGGTTGATAAATCTGAAGATCAAAACACTCCTACTATTATACAGAAAACATACTCAAAAAATTTCAGATAATTATTTTCAAAACTTTTAGAGCAATCGCCGTCCCTGTTTGAGTATTTTCAACAAAAAAAAAGGAAAAAAAACACACATTTCGAGTAAAATGCGTTTTAAAGTATGACATCTTGCTTAAATTAATGGCATCTGTTTTTACTAAAACACTTGTATTTTTTGTTCTAGTGAACGGAAAATAATAAACTTGGTATTTTTATAAAGCTAATAAAATAGCCTGTAAAATAGTATAAGAAGATTGTCCATTTATGGCAAAATTCATAATTTTAGGGTAGTCGGATACCTTAAATGAAGCAAAGCAAAGGAGCTGTGATGTCTTAAAAGGAAGGGAGGGAAAAATAGGAATGCAGTCCGAAAAAGGAAAGTCTGATGCATGAATTCATGCATTGAAAAATAAATAGAAGGCATAGGAAAATTTAGACCTTCTTTGGTAGCCATCTCAATGATTGAAACCATCTCAATGAATTAAGCATTAAGTATATCTTTATAGACTTAATGTCTATAAAAATACACTAATTGCTGAAATCATTTTTAATAAGCTATTTTAGAACAAGCTTGACTCCGTTATCGAAAAATGTATGTTACTTACGTCGTAAAATAATATTAAGATATATTCAGATATTTTAATTTTAAAAAAAAACATCTCAAAGGAATTGGTTAGTTATCAAGGTTACCACTACTTATTCACATTCTGAGATCCTTTGTTGCAGTCTTCACCTTACACACACACAATGTTCGATACACAGAAATTTTTAGCATTTTACACAACACAATTTTGATAATCCTCTTTTCTTAATCTCTTGACAAGGGAGACAGTACTTTCGTTACTCATTTTTTGTCTTGTTTGTATTGATTTTTTGTCTTGAACAAGCTTCTGTACATCAGATATATCTTCAATCCCGAGTCGTAATGAACGAGGCATGTGAATGTTACATATAGACCGGTATCGCGTGGCATCTCTCAGATGCATCGAAATTCCCAGAAAAATAATATTAATAAAAATAATAAAAACTTAAGGAATTTGCAAGGTACTTGTTTTTAGCTATTTTAGTAAAAAACAGAAAAATACATTCTATGTTACAGAAAACTATGAAAATTAACTAAAAATTGGAAAGACATTAAAAACTACATTGTTGTGCACGTTGCATCTAGCAGATTCAAAGGCCCCTGCAGCCAAAAAGTGAATCGGTCGATCGCATCATTCGCACTGAAACCTAGTGCATGTGATAAAAGAGAACACTGTGTGGACGTGACCCTAAAATTATTTTTACTATGCACATCAGCGACTTGCTCGCTAACGGAGGATTAAAGAACAATAATATTATTCAACTATGATGAATGTAGAATTCTTGTAATCACTCTATAATTTGTAACCTAAATAAGAAATTGTGATGTACCAAAAGAAGTTTTGTTGCATTTCTTCATTACTTCTGATGTAAATCAATTGAAAAAAAAACGAATGTTAGTAGGCCCAAATTTGTATCTGAGATTTAATACTGATAATAATCATCGTAATATTAATTACTTTTAATTTAATATCGCAGTATATTACCCCTAGTAAAATTGATGTAAATTTAGCAGGAATTCTGTTGAAAATTCTTGAAATTTTTTCCAGTGGTGTCCTGAATAAATTTATGTTTAAACTTACATATAACGATTACTGTTAGTTATTCGTTTTCATACCATTATACACAGTTAATTACTTTGATAAAATTTATCGAACCGCTGTCTGTCTCAGCTTTGTTGAATCACATACTCGAGTAATAATAGTATTTAAGACATGTCATGCAAATGGCCTATGTACCTTAAGCCCTTAACTCTGCAACCAGCGTATATATCCAAATCTCGATCGGTGCATTAGACACCCTGGACGCATATATATGTATATATATATACACCTTTCCAAAATACGATACTTTTCTTTGTGCTGCTATGAATCAACTATTCTAAAGGCTTTGGTATGCAATAATATTACCTTGAAAGTATTTGTGAAAGATTTACTTATTTCAGATATTAATTTGCTTTTACTTATGATTTTTTTTCCTGCCTTCATTATTCCGCATACACACGCCTAAGTAAAATACGGTGGCCCTGGGGAGATAATTACGTGACTTTTAATCGGTAGTTAAAGGGTTGAATATGTCAATAATCAGGGTCCTCTCATTAGCGTGGTGTGTACATTTGAAGGTAAGGATGCTGGTTCACGTGTCACCTCCAGCACTTGATCGAAGTTTAAAATGACGATGCAATTCACCAACAACCTGCTAATACTATACAATTGTATGAAAAAACTATGCAATACTTGATATAAACAAGTTCTTCTAAAACTTCTTTGTAGACTCCTGCGTGAAAAGAATAGTTTTGCGCAATAAAAGATGAGTGCACTTTCGGCTATCTCTTGGAAGCTGATTTTCGAGTAATCCTTAGAGTGAGCTCATTCCGTTTGGGCATTCTTTCAATAGTAAACGTTCAGCCTCGACATACAACTCTAATAAAAATTAAACATTAAATTGATAAACGCTTCACGCGCATTATGAACGTATTAAATTGTTGTTTTCATGCAAAGCCAATTGTTTCAGTTCTTACGACAGCGAAAAAAGAAAAACAATATAAAATACATAAATAATAATAATAGGAGAAGGCGCGAGAGAATAAGAATATATATATATTTATCACATAATAATTGTATACATCTATTCTTAATTAATTCTATATATTTCTTCAGTTTTTCTTGCACTGCAATGTATAAATTTTCCATTATAGCGGAAAGATAAAATTCCATAACGAAATATTGACTCTACATCACTCCCCCTACGTCAATTGACTTCCTTAGAAAACATAATATACTTTAATTTTGTTCTGTTAACTTTTCTTCAAATATTCACTTTTGGTTCTTGGTTCTCTGTTTCAAAATTTAAGCTCATTTCGATTGATATGATATTTTTGTAGGCATTTCCTACGTATTTTAGCATACACGTGCTGTCAAAGGGAACAATTTACTTTAAGATAGAATATCGTAATGCTTCTGAGGTGCGAACGCTTTGTAGAATTATAGAAAGCATTGAAATTTCATTAACACGATAGCTGAAAGTGAAATAAGCTTGCTTTGTGAATTTCTAAGACGGGAATGTTCCACAAGATTCTAGTGATAGATCACAGTTTTGTGAATTTACAATTCACTATGAACAGAATTCTGCATAAACAATGCACAGTTTATAAATCAAGTTTAGTCGAAATTCCTTATTGTACAGGACATGCTTTCTTGCTTAAGATATCCCACTGCATTCAATACCTTGATTTTGCGAAAGCCTACAAACGAATATCTATCCTTTTTTAAATATTTAGTGTCACTTAGATTAGAATACACGTATAAAGTTGTTTTAAGAATATTGTTTCTATAAAAATCTTTTGTAAGCAATAATTTGGCAAAGCATGAGCTAAGAATCAACTATTTGAAAAATATTTTCCTTTTATAAAAATTAATTCTATAATAAAATAATGTTTTACATATCTTTAGCTAAGACTTTTTCAGAGTCTGAAATAGAACTTTTGAAAAATTCATATTTTTTCAGAGTTACTACACCAATTGAAATTATTGGCTTTTTTTGTTCACATTTCTATACCCTGATGTATAAAAATATGGATGAGAATTCACTTCTAAATTAGATCTTTCAAAAATCCTAATTCACGCTGTGTATAAACGTTTGATATATATATATATATATATATGAAATAGACGTGGCCGTTGAAAGGTATTATTTATATTATTACTATTAATTACGATTGATGTTTGCTTTGGCTGGAATTGACGACAGTCCTGTGATTATTCAAATCTGTTTATTCCACATCTTGAGCACATATAAACATGTTAAACATAAAGCATGAAATGGACAACACAGAACAAAGAAAACGAATGCACAATGAGCTGCAGCCGGCTACATGTTTACGCAGACAAAATACAGAAGCAAAAAGAGGGTTGGTCTCCAGGAATCTCGGTATTTGTAGGCTTCTCAAATCACATGATCTGAGTGGGTGGATAGGTGCAGTTTAAAATAATCTCGTTAGGTGGCGGGTTAACCTATTAATAAAACGTTGGTCCTGAAGGGATGGACCATTGGTAGTTAAAAATTATTTAAAAGGATTATATTACTGGGGAGTTATTACATTTTCCCCCTCCTAAAGACACGTATGTGCGCTGGGGCCCTTAGTATGTACACATCTGTATCCTACTGACTTTACTGCAATATATTTGCAGTAGGAAAATTTACATTTTAATTGGAGGTGATGAAGTGGTCGTGGCCGAAAAATTAAAAGAGGCTTGTTCGTGATCACATCGTTTATTTGAGTATGCTTCTCATACTCAGCCAAAAATACAATAGAGGGAGTATTCAATTAGCAAGTATTTATATATAGGGAAGAACCGGGAAAAATACATTGTAAAAAATACAGTCACGTGTCTTGGTGAAGGGAATAACTGGCTATTTATAGAAATTATTTCATTGCTTAAGAAATATTAATCCCTATTACTAAAGAGCTTCGAAACCATTGATGATCCTGTATTCCTTGGAATCGCCAATAACTCTATCACATTTCAATGTCTAAAGAATCAATAATAAACTAACATGTTTTTAATGCTTGAGAAAGAGATGCGTTTCGAAATAGAGTATTAGGATTTATGAATTATATGTTTTGAATAAAGGATATTCCAATTATGAGTTGATATTAATTTAAGTTATTATATATATATATATCAAACTTTTGTTTGAGGCCGGGAGTTTGCTCTGGTACTACTGTGACTATGACTAGTATATAAAACTGTGTGTGTGTGTGCAAAATATTTTTATTATAGAAACATTTTACATAAAATGAGAATGTTTTGAAAATAGTTAAGTGTATGTTCATTTAATGCTTAAATACTGCATCTATTTTTTTATTATAATAATATTTTATAAGCAGTCTTATATACATGCATTCTTATCTAAGCACACTAGATATTTAAAAAATATATTGATTTGTATGATTTTGCAAAATCACGGTTTTGGACAAAGTTGTATACCTTAAGCAATCTAAATTCGAATTCATGTATAATATCGGGTTCCCTAAGCAATAATAATATAAAATGTATTTTGAAGAACTTAATAATTAAAATTTTTATATTCTTTCGTACTTCATATTGTTTATTTTTAAATGCTTATCCACCTCAACAATTTTTTTCATTTTCCTTTCTAATACGGAGCATAATTTTATTATTTTTTACAAGTCATAAAAATATAATTTTTTATTTTATCCGATAAATACGAGAAATAACTTAAAAGGATTTTGTCTTTTGACAATGAGAATTGAACCGACTTTTTTCTCTGACACTGTTAAGCAATAACATAATTTTGTATCTTTTAAACATCAAAACCATTTATGTCTTTCTGTAGCATATTGCGCTCCTAAGTATATGTACTGCGTAGATACAAAATAATTTTTTTGTTTCCCAAAACTTTTATTAAATATATTCTGAAGTCATTTCTTTTAGGTGGTTGCAACCCCATCGATCACAAGAATTCTGAAAAACTAATTGCTTTGAAGGAATGCTATAAATATTTATTTGAAAATAAAGAATGGAAGCTCATGTGGCTCCTTTAAATAATGCTAGTACTTGCCAAACGGCCGTGATCTTCAAGGAAATGATTCTTGTGCCATTGGTGGAAAAGGTGATCAGACAGGTAATTGTTTTAGATAGATCATTAATAATTAGGTTGTTCAGAAAGTAACTCCAGTTTTTTTCCTATGAAAACAAAAGAAAATTTTCATTCAATGAATGAATATTTTATTAAATTAGATATTGTCCTATCTGGTTTGATACATTTTGCCATCATTCCGGTAGTAGCACGATTTCCCGCTCATACAGTTTCTTTCTTTGCTGGTAAAAACTCATCCAGGAAACTTTTGACCTCCACTTAGTAATAAGCATAATAATCAGAATGTACCAGATCTGAAGAACATGACGGTTGTAGCAGTATATCAATTTAAAGCTGTAAAAGATTTTGATGAGTCACGAAACTTGTACGTGTTCTTGCATTATTTCATTGGAATACTACACCTTTTCTGTTGATCCATTCTGGCCTTTTTAGTTTCAGTGAATCATTCAGTGTGTCCATCTTCAAAATTAATCGTTATGTGGTCTAGTAAAAGCTCGAAAGAAAAAAATGATTCTTTGAAATCCCATCTTTTTTAAATGCTCCAAGATGGTTAATCTTTTTACTGCATGATCTCCTGCGTTTGTAATTTTTATAGACAACTCATTTCTCTTTCTCAGTGATGATACGCTTCAAAAATGGATCATTTTTTTTTATTTTTGGGAACGAAATCATAGATGTCAACGCGACAACACAAATTTCTTTCCATTAAACATTAGGAACCTATATTTCAAGATTTGAGCTTAAATCTAGGTTTTTCAAATGATTATCAACAGTTGAATTCGATAAATTTAACCTCTAGGTGATCTCATGAGTTTTTATTAACCGATTTTCAAAAATTTATGTGTCTTCATGGTATTTTTATCTGCAGGAAATCACCTTCCAATACGCGGTACATGGTCAAGATCAAAATTACAGAATCGAAATTTTGCAAACCAGTTTTAGCACTGGCGTACTCTGTTGATACATATTCTCCATACACATCAGCTTATTTTTTCTTGCTTGAACAGCATTTTTACCTTTTCGATAGTAAAAGGTAAAATATGTGTCAAAAATTGCTGTTTTTCACTCCCCATATTAGAAAGGAAAAAGACCAAAAAGTTAGTTGATTGGACTTTTTCAGAAGAAACCCTTGCTTTATATCAGCTCTCAATGATTATGCTGTTTAAGGGTAAAGTTGTATGTGAAAAAAGACAATTAAATCCTTTTTCGGCAAAAAACGAAATTACTTTCCGAACAGTTGAATAAATATTCATATATATTTGCATCCATACCTAAAGAAAATGACACGTTACAAGAAAATTCTAAACAACTTTAACTTCCGTTTTTTTTTTAAATATCAGTAAGAAAGTTTTTGGCATGTAAATTTTTTTACGGTACTTTTTTTTTTACAAAAATACGAATATTTATAGCATTTTGCGTGATAAAAAGTTTGCTTTTATTCCATACATTGTGGAAATTTCTCTTACAATTTTAAAATTTAAAATAATATATTTATGAAGTATTTAGTCATTTTAGACATTTAAAATAAAAAAAAGTGTTTTCATAACAAAGATATAGAAAGAACACACACACACAAATGAAAAAAATGTTTTGTAGTTTCATGCGGCAACTATCGAAATTATCTATAGCAAAACCAATTTATATTATACTATTTAATGTACCCATATTTTTATTACCAAGAATATAGTTTCATGACAAAGAAAACCCTGTTTTCTTTTTTTACTCACATTTTTAACCGTAAGGCAACCGACTATGTTAAAAACTGTAATTTTGAAAAAATGCATAACTGATTTTGTTTTATACTTAGTGTCGCTAAAATTATAATATAAAATTGTCTTAAGAATGATATCACGACCAAAAAATATTTAAATATAATTTATTTTGTCATAAATTAAGAAAGAATAACATATTTCCGAAACATTCTTCCTTTTTTTATGAAAATATATATATATAAATTCTATATAACAATACGTTAGTAGTATATAAATGGGGGTTCAACATAGTGGTGGCGGTGGTAGAGATAAGATGGTGGTGGTAGAGATAAGATGGCGGTGGTAGAGATAAGATGGTGGTGGTAGAGATAAGATGGTGGTGGTAGAGATAAGGTGGTGGTGGACGCAGTAGATAAGGGGGCAATGGATATTATTGACAGATTATTTCTTTTAGGGTTTAAGAATACTTTAATGATGTGTGATCATTGACAATAAGATAAAATGTGCGCGACTTTTGTTAGATTAAAATAAATTCATTGAAAGGTATAAAAGATTCATTTGAAAGTTATCTGCATATGGATAACAGGGAATGGAGTAGATAGGGGAAGGAAGTATTTAAAGAACTTACCCATTCACTGACCTGAAGAACTATAAAAAAGACATTCATTTATTAAGTATGCATAAAAATGATTTTTTTTTTTTAGGATTGAGCCCACCATCCACCCGGCATTGCGCCGCCTCAATCCAATTTTTTTTTATTCCAATCGCCTTTTGTAATATTTTTAGAATGTACAATATTTGCTTTTCTTTCTTTTCTTTTTGAGTTTTACTTAGTAATATTTGAATATTTCAGCAAATAAATTCATTTGGTTTATTTATAATAGAATAAAATTCACGTTACTTTTGCAACTTCTTAATAGACAATCATTTAATAATTACATATAAAACGTTCTTTTTCAAGATTAGGATTGAGCCCACCATCCACCCGACATTGTCTAAATGTCGCCTCAATCCAGTTTTACTCTTTTGGGTCTGTTAATTATTTACAGCTTCATATTGCTTTTCAAATTAGATTGGGTTTTCATTAATTTTGTAATGTCCGTAGGCAAACGTTCCAATGTTATCATCTAAAATATACCTTTTATCATCGAATGATGACAAAGCAGTTTTATTTTGTCTTACAGTATAAATATCGTGGTTTTCACTTTTAATGAGAATCATATTTTCTTTCGTGCTTTTGTTTTCTTTTAAACATTGAAGATAATTGGAATGTTTTAATTTTTGTTGAATGGCTACTTTGGATATTCCTTTTGCAGTCTTCTTTTCAGAATCTGGAGTTAGCATGGAATACATTTTAGCTCGAAGACCAACAAACTCAATAATAGGCTTTGAATTCATTTCATCCTTAAAACAACCAATTCGGTTTTTGTTTTTTTCACTATATAATGCGTGATCCTGTGGATAGTCAGAGGTGTCATATATGTTTAAATTTTCTCCCATATCTTTATAGATATCTTCTGTTTCAATTTCATACGTTAAGGAATCTGTATCGGTGAAGAGAAGATTTGCTTTATCCATGTATCGCTTTTTTTATGTGATTATAATGAAAGTTATACATTGAAACTTTACTTAGCTCCAAAATAACAAATCCTATGTATATAGGACGATTAAGGGTTATACAGGATTTTAATTTTTCTAAAACTACTAAACTCTCTGTAATAATTTTGAAACGTTTGAAAGTGGGAGCTGCAACTAACTTTTTGGCTTGTTTTTCAGAAGTGACTAATTGTACATTTGAATGTTTTCTAACATTCTCCATTGTTTTACCATACACTGAGTTATTTAACAATTTGAAAAATCTTT
>BMAO01029899.1:0-22000 GCA_019973975.1 Trichonephila clavata | reverse complement strand
CCTCAGTCTCATATCCTGGTTGACTTTGATGTTGGACATGGCGATGATGGGGTTTTTCTTTCTGCTTAAAAGGAACCCTGTCTGCTGGCTGAGACGATGGCATCCGGGAGGCGTGGCTATGATACTTCATCTGAGTGCAGTAGAGATGTAATTTTTGGCATGAGTGAGAGCTTAGTGATTGCTCTCTGGTTGGTCGGTGGTAGCGTGATCATAGACTCCTATTGGCTGACCTAGGGGCTGGGAAGTCGTCTTAATGGTCGTCGGCTCCTTTTACCTGCGTCGGCCAGTCGTCTCCGAATGGTTTCTCTTAATACTACTGGATGTCTGGAAGGTGGTAAATGGCGTCGAATTGATTCTACCGACGTTGTTGGTGAGGACATGACTGCTCTTATTATTGCGCGATCATCACGCGTATTTGTGTTCCTGGAACACCCTGACCTCCATGGCAGTAGAACTATCCCTTCCTTGATCCATCGTTGCCATCACCGAGCAATTACCATTTCGCTCTGACAGAAGGGGGTGCCGATACGCCTGTTTGACCAACCTGCTTCTCTGAGGTCTACTACACACCCTCTCTTAAAGTCAGACAATTGTTCGCAGTTTCGCAGGTTACATCTCTGAGGTATCTCCAGGCATTAAACCGTCCATCCGAGTTGACAGATTTGTGACGGGTCTATCCGCGTCATTTCTTTAATCCTCTTGAGAAATCTTTGGTCTATCAATTCGAGTTTACTCGCAACGAACCCCTCTGAAGAAGCAAATGTGATTATGCGCATTAGGTCAGATATATATAATCTTGGTTTTTCAAGCTAGAGATATTGAGATACAGTCGAATCTCGCAAAATCAAACCTTCGATAACACGAACCTCCGCTATTTCGAAGCATATGCTCATTCCTAGAAAAACTCTTGATATTTCGAACTAAAACAATACAACTGGGTACACTCAACATTTTGAGTAAAATCTGTGGCTGGTCAGAATACAATACGAAATAGTTCGAAGCGATTTTACAATTCAAACACTCACTACCATGTAGAGTCCTGCAGCAAACAGGTTAGAGCTTACATGTTTTGTGTTGTGTTGTCTGTGCTTGTCTCCCCTGTAACGTAGCTCCTTTGATGACTATCGGAGCTGACTCCGGTAACTCTGACAGAAGCGAAAGTGTCACTAAGCAAACTACACAACTTTTCCCTTCAAAATCATGATGACGCGGACGTTTATCAAGCTTCATTTATTCTAGAAAAATTTATTGACGAAGTTGGATTGAATGCCATAAGCAAAAAAGATAACAGATTTTTTCGTCAAAAAAAAATTAGTTATGTACAGTATGTATTCTTTTAATAGTTTTTTAATATGTAAATGAATTCTTTTAAGACAGGAATTTAAAATTTTGTTTAATATTTATACCGTGTATTATGTACTTTTTAAAAATACTTTAAAATAAGTTTATACATATGTACAATTGTGGTTTTATTACATAGTATCAAATTTAAATGTGTTAGAAAAAATTTCTCTTCGTGTATTTTGGGAGTTTTTTTCCTACCTCTTGATAATTCGAAGTTTTTCATAGGTCCTTTCAATTTCGAATTATTGAGAGTCGACTGTATATGGAACATTTTAGTTTAATTTCATGTAAGCAATTTCATTAAAATGTATAAATGAAAGGAAATGTAATCAGCAATCAATTAAGTTATAAATAACATTATATTAGGGGTACAGATATTTATATTTGTAATTATTTTTTTTTAAAATTACATAACAGAGATCTGAACAAAGTTTAAAAATATCACAAAACCGCTGAGAATGTTGATAACACAAAATTTGAATGATGATGCTAAATGAAAATAAATTAAATGTAAAAAAAACTTTTTTAAGAACAAGCTTTTATTTAAACGCGCTAAAAAGAATAAAATAAACTTTTCCTTTAAAACTTTTTTTACTATCAACTTATAACGTCATTACACAATTTATATGATATAAAAGCTTGTCGCAATATTTAAGTACTCATATTTACTTAGTTTGAATTTTTAAAAACCAAAATCAATCAGGTCAAGTTATTTATTTTACTTGTTTATCTACACAGGTAAATCTCGCGACAAGCTTTTATATCATATAAATTGTGTAATGAAGTTATAAGTTGATAGTAAAAAAAGTTTTAAAGGAAAAGTTTATTTTATTCTTTTTAGCGCGTTTAAATAAAAGCTTGTTCTTAAAAAAGTTTTTTTTTACATTAAATTTATTTTTTACTTTTTAGTTATCGCTGGGCAGGTTTCTCAACCTGTTCAACTCATTGAACACTGGTTCGCCATCCCTGGTTTAGCTGAATGAATTCTCGCAAAATGGTATTCGACTAAAAACACAATTTTTTTAAATCCGTAATTTTTAAGCAATTTTTTCAATCTTCATGCAGATTTTGGCTAACATTGTTCTACACACGAAAAAAAAAAGGTTTAGTGAGAATATCTTCATAAATGACAAAGTTATTAAATGTTTAATTAAAATTTTGACTATTTTTGAAAAACTTAAAGAATATATTATTTATTTGAAATATTTTGAAGATAAGGGATGTATTTCTCTAACGTATTAGAAGAAAATTTTAATTGTTTATTAAAAACTTCAAAAGGCATTTAAATATTTGTATTAATCAATAAAATGCTTAAGACTAAAAACGCATTTTGTAATCAAAAAAGAAAGTTTTATCAAATAATGATAATTTTTTGCTGGACATTGAATATCTTTTACGTAAGAATCTATTTTTTTTTAATTGCTCAGATCATCTTTAGAAACTTGATTTTGAAAAAATCAATAATTAAATTCAAATAAAATTAATAGATTCTATTTGTAATTAAATTTAAGGACACATGTCGTAAGTGTGTGTTTAGATTACTGGTGATAAAATGAGGTATATTTAAATTACTCGTAGGCTTAAAATTAGAAAATTTCTTTAAAAAATTACTTCATTTTATTGTAAAATTTTTTTTAATCGAAAATATATTGCATTTCTAGATAATATTTTTATCTTATTGTTTTCCTAGCGGATTCCTTTTTGATGGGTAAGATACATTAAAAAAATGATCTTTCCGATTCTGTAATTATTTTTTGTCTGAGTTTCATAGATTAAAGTTAGATAAATTATTTAAAGAATTTCTTCAATACTCCATCTCAGTTTAACTTGGCAGCGTTGAGAAAGGTATACAATGTACCAATCTACTTGAAAAATAGCTCTACTTTTTTGTTTTGAATTTAAATCCAAGGAAATAGATAGAAATTTGTAAAAAAATTGCATACGTTGTAGAAATTAGATTGTTTTTACGTTGTAGAAATGTAATTATTTTTTAGACAAAGTTAATTAATACTGTCAATAGCGCAACGTTATGAAATTCCAGTTTGGCTGAAAACCGATTTTCGACGCCAACTTTTGTCATTGTTGTAACAATAAAATTATTACAACAATGCAGATATATCCAAGTTGGCGCATAAAACTAGTTTAACGTTTTTAATTAATATCTTTTTAATTAATTGCAATATCGGAATATAAATGGTCAAAACATGCATTGTCATCCAAACTAAACGTGTATACAAAATTTCAGCTCAATGGGAGGAAGATATCAGCTTCAAAATTGAGTTGCAAGATTCCACCCGAACAAATTACATACATACATACATACATACATACATACATACATACATACATACATACATACATTGTAAGTTAAATAAAAGCTTTTAAAAAAAGCTGATTATAAAATAACGATTATTGACTTAACTTTATTAAATAAATTTATTTGTAATACTTTTAGCACCTGAAAATATGCATAAAACTTCCGATAATTTTATTGAATGCAGTTTGAAAAAGTGCCGAGGCAAATAAATGAAATAGTACTGAGGTATAAATATTTATTTAGAATAAATTCTAAATTTATACGATTTATTAATTTTTAACGACGTAAACTAAGATGGAATTAAACCTAGTTTTCGAATATTTATTTAGAATAAATTCTTTATTTATACGATTTATTAATTTTTAACGACTTAAACTAAAATGGAATGAAACCTACTTTTCGAATATTTCTAAACGATTTTTTAAAAATGTTATTATTACAATACAAAAGTAATTAACATAATTAATTATATTGTAATTAAAACAAATTTTTACTTTACACTAAAATCTTGCAGAGTTAATTAACATTTTTAATTTCACTAGCTCCTTTGAATCAAATAATTTGATTCTTAGCGGTTCAAAACTGCGCAGAAAGCAAATTTCAAAACAGCAGAGCTTGGAGCCAATAAACAACAAACACGTTCCCATTTTGCAATTTGAAGGTGGTTCAAATTTGGCATCCGTAAATATGCCGATGTTTGCCCTCGCTCTGAAATAAGCCGGTCATCGGATGAAACTCGCGAACTTCGATTTGTCTACGCCATCTTTCATAAATAATTCCTTACATCCCAGTGAACTTATTGGGAGATTTCAGATATAGCCAACAGAGAAATACAGCTCCGGATGGACTGTAATATCCCCATCAGTGAAATGTTAGGTCCTGAATGCTGTAATCTGCATTTCTGATCCAAGTACTGTCCTTGTAAATAATTAGGAAGAATATTACGTTTTGATAATAAGAGTTCAGGGGAGGAAACGGAATTCAAATTATTAGAATTCAGAAAATGCAACGTGTGGAGTTGTAGATGCGCTGAAACTTTGTTAAATAGATAAATAAACTGTCTAGATTTATTTGCTTTGTAATTAAATATTGGTGTTGTTTATACAGTTTTCGAAATTTAAAAGGATAGGTCAATATATTGTTTTACTATGTTTATTAGTAAAAAAAATTATCATGTATATTAATTTGAGGGAGCAATTAATGTTTAGTGTAGGTATAATATTGCTTAAGATAATTCTTATTTTAAATACTTTGATAATTAGGAAAATGAATCTTTGAGTCTTGTGATACTAATAGAAATTAAATTTTGTTAATATTTCTCAAAAACTTCTATATATACTATTGTATTATATATGCTTTTTCTTCTTCTATTAACACTTTTTGATTGTTGATATTGTTTGGTTGGATTTTTGAAGTTGAATCATTTTTTTATATGTCTCTTTTAAATAATGTGATCTCTTTGAATCTAAAGACTTGAAATTTGGCGCGCATATTTCTTTTGTTGAGTAGAGTTCTGCCGTGAACGGGTTTTGGAGAAATCGGGTACAAAAGGCGGGGTTCTAACAACCTACTAGAGGTTGTTGGTGTTTGGTGGTTCGAGTAAAGATCAGCCATAACAAGCTTTAAACTCAAATTTATTTATCGACACAACTAAAGGTAGGAAATGCACTTATATATAAAGTAAATAGTTGGAAGAGCAACCACACTACTTAAGGCTACTAAAATAAAGTATAATTTACTCCGCCTACTCTTGGAGAACTCTTGACCTCTACGCATCAATTCTCTATAAATATCTTGCTTAATTATACGACCTCCGGTCGTAAATCTAGTTCACAATTTTTATCACATTTAGTTTCCAATTATCAACTATCGACCATCCAGCGACTATCCGTCGGCTAATATCGCAAACCTAAATGCCAACGCTTAAATAGAACAACTCATTTAAATAAATCAAGCACTCTTCTCTTCGGGCGAAAGTTTTCAACAGAACTTACCGTTAAAAAGAACAGTTTTACCCAAAGAGGATTAGTAGAAGTTAAACGGTCCCTTCCCTAACCCTGTTACAGGGTTAGGGAAGGGAAAAATAAAAATATATTCCGTCTTAGAAATTCACAACTGGCTATTTTTAAATCAAGAGGGGAGTGCTATAAAAATGTTTTTTAATACCATCGAAAGTTGAATGGTAAGATTGAGATATCGATAACTTTAGAAAAATACATATTCTTGCAACTTTATGAAATACCCAGCGAAGCGGAAGTTTAACGGCTTGTATTTTAATAAAAAGATCACATGAATCGAGGATAAAATATCATATTAATGTACGAGTTCCGAAAAATTACCTTCGAAACATGAGGAGGATGGAAAAGAATGATGAACGGATTTAAATGAAAACAAATATATTAATGCGAAGCAATTTTTAGAAAAAAATATTGGGTCTTAAAAGGAGAAATGTCTGATGTAGGGACGCATTGTCAAAATGTTTGAGCGCAACTGAAAAAAAAAACTAAAAGAATATTATGTTTGCATATATTAAACAAACAACTACAACACAAAAAACTAAAAGCTGTAATTGTACATGATAAGCAATAAAATCAACTATAAAAATCATTTTTTCTGAAATGAAGGAATTTTAGGGTACTTACGTGTTATACTCTGTCAGTCCACTTCATTAAATCAAAAGATATCACAAAATGCCATGATATGTGGCTGATGGCGGATAATCATTCCAAAAAACAGCCGACGGCTTTCGAATTATTTGAGTAATAACTTATTTATTAATGAGCAGGACAAACAGATGAGTACACGAATTCAAATCAACGTATATACATGAAATATTATAATAGATTATTTACAATAGATTATTTACAATATCGCAAGTCCCACTCGTTATAGACAAGTCTTGCAACATTCCAGAAACGGTTATCTAAATAGTTTCTCTAGCAGGGGAACTCTGATAAAGTCTTTCTCCCTCTCTCTTATCGCAGACAGCGCAGAAGCAGACTTTGATCTCTACTGTTCACTCTTCTGAATTAGACCGAACTTTGTCTCAAAGGTCCTTTTTATAGTATCAGGGTAACTTCTAGCAGGATTGGTTTTTAGAGACTTCTCGATGGTTCCTGAATGATACCATATTTCTCAGCCAAATTTGTTCACAAGGCCGATAAAGTCGCTCGTCTGGTAATCCTGGTCAAATATTACATGTTTGCCATGTCTTATTCAAGTTTCTTCTGGGAAGTGAACTTTGCTTGAAAAACTCAGATTCTCTCAAGGAAAGTTGTCGTAGGGAAAACAACATGCGTGTCGTGTTTTAATATGTACTGCGGAACCTGTTTTTATGCGGTTTTTTATGCGATTCGTTTTGTGCAATTTTGTTATTGTGCGATGTTTTTTATGCGGTGTATGAAGTTCAACGACTTGGGCGCCTCTGTAATGTATTCTATTAATGTACATACATGCACTTCAAGACGCTGTGTTCATTGGTTACAGGCAGTCTCTCGACAATGCACGTTCAGTTGCTTTCTCTCAACGTACCAGCAGCATGCACGTGATTGAAGACGAAACTTTCAATGACAGTGACATAAATAATTTCATAGATTATAGAGATGGACAATTATTTGAGAGTGGATAGAATATATGCAGGAATCCAGCTTTCAAAAAGCCGGAAAAGCAATTTCTTAAAACACATACCAATCCCGAAAGGAGTTTGAAATTCCAAAAAGAACTTCGATCTTGCATATCTGGTTATCGTGACGTTCACAAGCAACTGACCAATCAACCGTCATCACAAAAAAGTATCACTTACTTTATGGTACCAAAAAATAAAATCAATCGAAATTGTATCTTCAAGTTCTGAAAGCGATTTTGAGCTTATTCCTCACAGACGATGCACGTTTTGGATTACGAAAAGTAGCATTGAATTATGTATGAGCACTTTGAAAATTTCTCCGTGTATTCAATGAGAAATTAAATGTTTTTTAAATGCTTCAATGTAGAATTTGATTATTTATGAAAGTACTTTCTCATAAATTTCGTAAATAATTGACATATGACATATTTTTTAAGTGAGACTTTTTTTTATAGACCCTCTCTCTGCCGCATAAAATTTTTTTATGTAGTATGCCGACAAAATTGTAAGTATTTATGAAATTTTCACATACTTTTTGTGCTGTTTCTTTTATGTGGTCCCTATCTACTGCACAAAAATAGGCTTTATTATATTTCTAAACTTTCACCACAATGACATCATTAAAAATAAATGCATAAATGCACGAATAAAAAAAATGTACGAATTCTATAATGGACTCAATTCATGACGATCACGTGATAAAAACAAACACGTGTTCTCCATCGAATTCAAAACAGACTTCAAACTAATTGCACTTGTTGTTCTATTTGTAAAACTTGGGTGAAATTTCGCATTTTATAATTGGGTAAAAATGTTCAAATGTTATAAAAAATAAATTTCTTCAAAAGATTTTAAAAATTTAAAAAAAAAATCTTATTTTATGCATGTATTTTTAAATAAAATGCATTTTGTCTACCTAAGTGCATTATTGTTGTTGACAAATTTGTATTTTTTAAGAGAAAGTTTCTGAAAAGATCAAAAGTTGGCAACAACGAAGCGTATGAACTGATTAGCTGGGAACACACGATTGCTTTTATCGTGTGACTATGACGTCACATGAGATTTTGAACTGATTGGCTAAAAAACACGTGACTATCATTATCATGTGATTATGACGTCACATAAATTGAGCCCATTACAACAATACTGTTGTAAGCTTTTTTTAGTGATATTAATATTATTCCTTATTTACCGTAAAACCCGGCGTATAACGTGCACCTGTAAATTTCGATCTTATCTTTGCGTTAAAACTGCGTTTTATACGCCGGATATAAAAATGATAGCTTTAAAAATAAAAAATACGAACATATAAATAATTAGACTTATATATGTATCAAAAAATGCCGTTTATTTCAAAGAAATAACCTTTTTTATGAACTCAAAGGATTGTAGTTCTAGAAGTATACTAATTTTTTATAAGATGGAATAATACCTCGAATAAATTTTACTCCAAAAATGATAGCAAAGCACACGTGTGCATTTCAGGTTTCTTCGTAAAAAAGGGGGTGCGCGTTATACTGAGAGTATACCTAAAAATTAAAAAGTTGCAGCTTGAAAGTATAGGTGCGCGTTATACGCCGGATTTTGGGTATATTATTCCATTTGTTCTTACGAAGCAATGTATGCATTTCCCAGAAATTAGGCGTTTTGGTGCCACGTAATATAGTGCAAAATTTCAAAAGGCTGAGTCAATACTTTAGATACGAGCTCACATTTTCTAATTTAATTCCAGATTTGGCGTGGAATCCCAAAATCAGCATTTACTTTCACATTGAAATAAGTTTATCGTCGGTTGGAATCCATGAAATTCGATTCGTCGACGCCATCAATCATAAATAATCCTTTCCCACATCCTTGTAATTATGTTGGAGAATTCAGAATAATAGACAACAGATACATTCCCCCTTGGAGAAATTTAATATATTGTTAGAGAAAACATTATATTAAGATTTGATCATCTAATAATTTGCGCTTCTCTGGGAGAAACGTTGTTGTAAATAGAACGGGAAAACTTCATTGTTTAATAATGACGATTTCAGAGTGGTAGAAGCTTGGATTTATTGAATTCTGAAAATGTTTTGTGCCGAGATGTACCTTTGCTGAGTCGTATTTTTCAAAATTTTGCATTAAATTATTTATATTATACGTTTTACTATTGCTATATTTCAAAAAACTAATTCTTTTTATTTTACTTTGACTTTATAAGGATTCTATAATCATATAGAAAAAAATAGAGACATACAATTCAGAATGGTCATCTTAAGCTAAACGTTAATATTTATGGTGAATTGAATGCATCTGTAAATTTAGAGGAGTGATCTCTCTCCCTATATATAAATGGATGTTTGTATAAATGAAATCGCCTCACTCCAGCACCGTTCAACAGATCACTATGAAAATTGGCATGTATGTGTATTTTTTTATGGAGAGGGTTTTTGTGTTATCCTCTTCGTGGAGGTATAGCAAAGCAACTTCTGCTCCGTTCAATCAATCGCCAAGTTCCCAACGTGGTCGCCAAAAATGTTGCCAACTTGGCTCCATCACCAACATTTCTCTATGTTTCGTTTAAATCGACATTATAATGTATGGAAGAGTTGCTCGTGAATATTACAATTTTTTCATAAAATAAATAAAACAGAAAGTAATATTAACGTATTACACATCCAGATATAAATTATTTACAATATTTTAAGCGTTCATTACACAAAATTTGCAACAATGTATTACTTTTGCTAAGCAGAGATGAACTTAGGAAGGTGTTTTAAGAAATCGACCCACAAGAGAGTTACGGAGCATTATAAATAAAATAAAAAAAAGTCCTATTTATCAGCTACTAGGCTTTCAGGCTTAAAATTTAACAAATATGGTTTTTTTGTTCAGCTGAGATATTCAAAAAGCTTTTTTATTATTTAATTTGCAATTCACGTAAAATTTACTCACTAAAAACTTCTTTATCCTTCAATCTGTATCGTTTAATTTTTCAATTCACCTGTGCGAAGAGCGGGTGTACCAGCTAGTATATATATAGTACTGATGAAATTTTAGTTAAATTTATTATTTGGAAGATGTTTGTAATTAATTTTTATAGATTTAAACAGAACAATGTTTCAATTTTTTCATGTTTAAGTTTTCCATTTGACTATATCAGCCTTTTAAATAAGTATCTCAGCATTACTTATTACAAATTTTTAATAAATTCTCATATTTATTAAATATTGTTTTGGAAATTTAAGCGTCATTTATTGCATAAAAATAGTTAAAATTCTTTCGTTTTCAAGTATATGGGGTTATAATTAAAGTTATGATGGATGCACACATTTCCTGAGCGAATTATATCCGCTGACTAGACAATTGAACCAATCACAGGATTACCGCCCGTAGGTAAAGCTAGTTGTGCGTTAAGCACCAAATTTCAGAAATTAGAAGTGTTGACTGAGATGGGATCGAAGGTTTCAGTAAGAAATGTCACGTACAAAGTTTTGGGTCTAACAAATTTTTTTTTGATTCAGCGGCAACTACGGCGTAACGTCGGCTCATAAGTCTAACACTTCCCTACAATACTTATCAAGGTTGTGAACCGGAATGCCCAGATGGATCATTGTATCTTTCAAAAGAGACCATGCATTCTTCCCTCATGCCCGAGGACAAACAGGTGTCTTGCCGATTCTGAAGGCAGCTGTGTTGAAAGTACACCCCTTCCCTACCCGACCCGGAAATAACTTCTGGTACTACGATCTTTTGGAAGGAAGCTCTGGTGAATAGTCTCCATTGTTGGGTCCTCTTCACACATGTGGGCCGCGAACTATTTGAATGAAAATTAATGTCGGCCTGTTGGGATAAAGACAAACCCTGGGAGTGTCTCCAGTGTCAAAATATCAAGACGATTTATAGATCCTCTTGATGGTAAACTAGGTACGGCGACGAAGTTGGTTTCAGACGAGCCAGCATATTGCCTCCAAGCACCAATGGAGTTGGGACTAAAGCGAGGAGGGCCGTGTGCAGATCCGCTACGCTTACCAATGAGAGGTGATTGAGGGTGTGAAAGAGGACCTTTCAGGGGGTTTAAAGGGTCGGCTTGCAAGTTGACAAGGACCTTCTCTATCTCCTTGAATCCTTTTGCATACCTTACAGATCACAACTTTTTGCTTTTTCGAAGAGATTCGATAGAGATTTCAGGGGCAGCCACACATCAAGGACCATGAGAAAGGCACGGCTATTACCTTTCAAAGACAGAGTGCCAAAGTAGGCTGAGCAACCGCTTGAGTGAAAGGACTTTGGACCCTACCAACGAAAGGGGTTGCGGGGACAGCCGCACTTGGGAGCCGATCATTGCTAAATCTTGTAATTTTAAACGTGACTAGATCTTTTCTTCGGTGGAAGGCTGCGAAGAGCAAAAATTTACGACTGAATATAATGTTTTATTTAATTAATTTGGAGTAAAATGCTTTTAGGCAAAAAGCTTTGTAAGTCCTCACGCTACCCAGTAAGGAAAAAATCTTACTAGACTCACGTCATTACAAGGGAAATGTAAGAGATGAGTAAACTGTCTAGAAAAAAGTATGTTTATCGTTCACTGAATTTTATAAAAACAGAACAAATATGAGAGAAGAGTAAAGATTAGGGCGGAAAAGTGTACCCACCCTACAGTCAGGACTTAACACTCATTAATTGTTATCTCTTTGGATTGTTGAGGAAATATTTAGGAGATTGGTATTTTCACATTATGCCGAAGTTCAGCAAATCATTGTGTTGTGACTTCATGACCATGATACCTGTTTCAATCCATTGAGCAAATGCTTCGTCTTTTCAATTACGAGATCATCTTAAGGTTGTTTTTGTTGGAGTAGAAGCAAAACTCCAAATGCCTTTTCTAAGAAAAACATACTTGAATAAGGTACTTGAAACATACTTGAATAATACAATAAGGTCCTGTTGATGCACAAAGTCGTGTTTACTGTTACGTGATTGATGTACTTTCACATGCAAGAAAAATTGGCGCCATCAACACAGGAAGGTTCTCTCGGAGTAAACTTTAATTTATTATGTAACTTTTTTGCAATTACGGTAGAATTTAATCAAAAGGAACAAATATATATATATATATATATATAACGTACATATAATTCTACACAATAGTATAGATTCCAAAATTAGACAAATATTGAACGCAGCAGTTCAAATCTTTTATCACAATTTCGTATAAGACAAATTAAAAGCTTAATCTTCATCAAATACTTAAGTCCAATGCTACTTCTCTGCTTCGTTCTTATATAAAGAAGAACCTTCTTGGACCTTCAGCCTCCTGGGCAGCTAATCGGAGTCTATGATCACTTTCACCATTGACCAATCAGAAAGCAGCTTCTACGCTCTCAACCATGCAGAAAAATCTTCCACTCCATCAAGAAGAGAAGTCTTAGGCACGCCTCGCGGATCTTCTCGTCTCAGCCAATCATCATCATGCCTCTCTGCAGACTGAAACTATTCCACTTTCACCGTCTCATACATCGAAGCTCACTAGATTTAGGATCGAGGACTATTTTCACGGTCCAGATGCCCACAGATAAACGCATGTTCAACGACCTTCAAAAGTTTTTTCGTCAAATAGTTATTTTAGAATATTCCGAAATTTTGCAGATATGCCTATTTTTGTCGCCAAATTCAGCGTCTTGGTGCCCAAATCTGTCACCAAGATCACTGCCATTGGCATAGTTGGTGAAATTGAAAAGTTATTATCTCTTGTCCTACAAACTATCAATTCGGGTGCAATAACCTTTGACTGAGAAGAGAACAAGACTATAACTATTAAATGATACTCCTGTAATACTATTAAATGAAACATTGTTGTACAAATTGCGCAATGATTTTTGCGTATATATAGATTAGATTGATTTATATTGTTCTATCGCAAGGGTTCTAAATGTGATTTTACTATGGAAACAATTTTATGCAACTGAAAGTGATGGTCCAGATTAGGGAATACTTTTTTATGAGGACAATAGAAGAATTTCTTAAAATTTTTTTAAGACCAAAAAAAATATAAAAATAAAAAATTTCAAAAAATTTTGGTTTTATTTTTTTAAAAAGTTAAGTTATATAAATTTATATAAACAATAGCTTCGCACGGTGAATCAAAAATTAATTAATACAGATTGAAGATTAAAGAAGTTCTTAATGAGTTAATTTTACTTGAATTACAAATTAAACAAAATATATAAATTTTTTTTTGCATATCTCAGTTAAACAAAAAAACCATACTTGTTAAATTTTAAGTCTGAAGGTCTAATAGCTGATAAAAATGATTTTTTATTTCTTTATAACGCCCCGTAACTTTCTTGTGGGGCGATTTTTGAAAACACCTAACTAAGCTAATCTCTGGTCAGCAAAAGTAACAAATTGTTACAAATTTTGTGTAATGAACGCTCAAAATGGTGTAAATAATTTATATCTGGATGTGAAATACGTTAATATTACTTTCTGTTGTATTTATTCTGTGGTAAAATTGTAATATTCGCAAGCAACGCCATTCCTTACATTATAATAGCTATACAATGGAAACATAGCGAAATGTTGGCAATAGAGACAAGTCGGCATCATTTTCGGTGACCATGTTGCCAACTTGGCAATTGATTGAATGGTGTAGAAGTTGATATGCTATAGCACCACCTGGTGGAGAGCTGCAAGAAAGAGGATAGCACAAAAATCTTCTCCATAAAAATATACATATACTTGCCAATCTTTATATTGATCAGTTAAATGGTGTTGGAGTGAAGCGAGGTCATATGTACAAAAATCCATTTATATATATATATATATATATATATATATATATATATATATTAACATATAAAGGAGGTCCTATCCAAACCAAATTTCTCTGTGCTTGGCGACCATGTTGGCAACTTGGCGATTGATTGAACGGTGCAAAAGTCGATATGCTATAGCGCCATTTGGTGGGGAGCTGAAACAAAAAGGTAGAAAAAATACATATACATGCCAATATTCATAGTAATTGGTTGAACGGTAATGGATTAAAGCGATTTCATATGTGCAAAAATCCATTTTTATATATATAGTATAGCATAACATATTAATAAAAATATTACTAAAATATCAGTCACATATAAAGTATTATAATAAATTTAATATTATACATTACTTTCAATTTAAATTATCATTAACAAGCAATTATAATTAATATGAATTCTTCATCATTTCATCGTTCTATGACAAATCTAAGTTGGGAACAGTTAATCATGGTAGGAAAGAGGAGAATTTATAATCGGTAATCTCTAAACTACACTTGAAAAAGAAGTAAGCATTGGATTTTATTCCCCTCACCTCAAGTAGATAAGTTTACAAAACTTTTGGAGAAACATATAATTAATTAGAACAGAATTGTTTAAGATATATCACACATTCTTGAGTAGGAATTCTCGTCGAGTTCTGTGCAAAGAAACACGTTTGATCATCAATGGAAAATTCAGAAGCAATTAATCACGTTAGAAAATCATTTCACTTCGTTCATTTATTAATATGTATGAGTTTACGAACAGTTATCCGTAAGAAGAGAATGCATGGTCAGAAAACTGAATGCTTGTTGAAATAAGTTTGAAAAGAATGCAATTGTTGGGAATTATATTTTGAACTTTAATTTTGTTTCCCAGTAAATGTTGGATGTATTGTTGGCATTATTATAATTTCATGCTCAGATGGGAAAATTACTTTGTTTTCGTGGTAAGTTTCTTTGATGATCATAAAAGGTGGGGCACACAAAAAAAATGAATTAAGTGTGTAGCTTGAAAAAAGTGTGGAGTTGGCAACAACTGTTTTATTTACGTCATCCCAAACACATGCTCTCGGTCCCACACACGTGACACAAAATGCTCCAAGGTCGATGCTTCCAAACTCGTGATCGGGTAAGATCACGTCAGTCGGAAGTACTGCGTCATTGAGGGAACACGTGAAACTGCATTCTGCTGGAAAAATGTCCAATCAGCAACAAGTTTTCTTGTGAAGAAATCAGTCACGAAAACATTTCAAATATTAATTAAAGCTTATGGAGATAAAAATTTGTCTCGTGCGCATGTGTTTAAATGGTATAAGTGGTTTTCAAGGGGAAGGGTCAGTGTGGAATAGGATAAATCTGCTGGGCGCCCAAGGCCAGCTGTTACAGACCAAAACATTGCTAAAAATTGTGATATGAGTGGGTTCCCACTCACATCAATAGTCAGACTGTTGATCAACATTTCTACATTGAAGCACTAAAAAGAATTCGTGAAAAAATTAGGGAAAAAAGGCCAAAATTGGGGAGTGATGGATGGCTGTTGCACGAAGACAATTAACCCGCTCACGTGGTCCTATCTGTCAAGCAGTTTCTGACCAGCAAAAACATTATTATGATAGTGCATCCTCCTTATTTCCCCCCTTCCCGACTTCTTAAAAAAATTTCCTACAGTTAAATTTAACTTAAAGGGAACTAACTTTACCTCAATAGAAGAGGTTCAGCCATAAAAGGAGAATATCCTGAAGGACCTTCCAAAAATCTCGTTCCAGTAATGGCAGCAACGAATGCAGAAGTGTGTGAATGTTGAAGGGAGCTACTTTGAAGGTGATAGGGTCACGGAGAATTGATTCAGTTCGTACAATGATTTATTGGACAGTCTCGTTTTTTGTGTTTCACACCTCGTTTATGGGTGTCTGTGTGCATGATAATTTCTTCTTTCAAATGGGCTGCATTTTGGCAAATAAGTTTTTCTAGACACGGCCCTAAATGTGGAATCTATTTCATTGGTGGTACCATCTAGTGGAAGTTTTCACACCCAAATTTCGAAGCTTGAATTTATTTCATTCAAGCCTCGTCACACGCTAAAAAATTGCAGTGATTTAATTTTGCCGAGAGTACCAGAGTAAAACTCATATTCAAGGGAACTTTTACACGTCACCTAATCAGCTGAGATGTGCGTGCCAACGATTTTCACATCCAGAATATCTATCGACTTCAGCTCGGATCGAACACGAAATTTTGGCTACCTCTCAATTACAGTACCAAAGCATCATACCAATAATCGGTGCAGTTAAAAACAATTAATGGCACACATTTTAATTTGATCTCCTGAAATAATAAAGTACACATTTCAGGTATCTGACTACTTGCAACAACTTAAAAAAAATAGAGATATGGGTTTTTTTTGTGGTTTTTAGATTTATTTAGTAAAATTTTAAAAAAATATGCAAAATTAAGATGAGAAAAAGAAATTATTATTACTAAAATGGGAAATAATTGGTAACAATTTACAACAAATAACATAAACAGGGCCCATTCAGTACCAAAAGCTTATGAATAAATTTTCAATTCTAATGTGTTGCTATGTTATACATTTTAAAATAATAAAAATAAAACAGTGATTTATGAATATACATAATAAAACAGTTATTTAAGAATCTGAAGATTAAAACACTTCTACTATAAAGAATATACACAAAAAATTTCAGTTAATTATTCTCAAAACTTTTTGAGCAATCACTGTTCCCATTTAAGCATTTTCAAAAAAACACATTTCGAGTAAAACGCATTTTAAAGTATGACAGAGCTTGCTTTTAAAGTAATGGCATCTGTTTTTACTAAAACATTTGTACTTGTTCTAGTGAATGGAAAATGACAAGTTTGGTATTTTTATAAAGCCAATAAAATGGCCTATAAAATAAAATTATAAAACAAATTTATCAATTTTTGGAAAAATTCACAATTTTGGGGCAGACGAATACCCTAAGAGTGCTAAAGATCTCAGCCTTATTGATATAGTTCTAGCTATATGGACCTCATAGGTTTGAATATAGGACCACAAAACCACATTCAAGAAAGATTAATACAGTGTCCGACTACATTCGGAGCCGTGACTCTGAAAAAGTGTACAAATGAATTTTTGTTTGATATTTAGTGTCACTTGAATTAGAATATACATATCAAATTGTTTTATGAATAATATGATAATAAAAATGTACTGACAAAAAATGAAGAATGCGGGGAAAAATGAAATGCGGGCGTATTTTCAAAATAGTCTTGTTTTATGGAAAATGGTTCTATAATAATATATAATATAATAATATTTTGCTTATATATAGCTAAAACATCTCCACAGAATCAGAAATAAAACTTTTGAGATATATGATTAAAATGTATATTTATTCATATTTTAATATACCAGAGAAGAGAAATTTTAACAGAAAACAGCGGTTAGTACTTCAATTAATAGTAACTGGAAATAATATGAATTTTTCAAATACATTAGTTAAGGCTCTGTATAAAAGCCCTAGCTGTATATAGGCAAAATATTGTTACGAATTTTGTGTAAATAGTGTAAGTAATTCGTATTTGGATGTGTATTGCATTTATATTACTCTATGTTATATTTATTGTAATATTCGCAAGCAACGCCGCCTCTTACATTATACTGGCGGTTCAATGGGAAATTGGTGAAATCTTGGCTCTAGGGCCATGTTGGTATAATTTTTGGCAACAAATTTGGCGACTTAGCGACCAGTTTGATGACCATTCTTGGCGAGTTCGAGACCCTATGGATTCTTCTAGAAATTAATAGTGAAATCCACCAATTTCACGATCTATGACGCTAGCGGATTTTTCTCGAAGTTTCCGCCGGGTCTATAAATGGAGAGATGCTCGCCGAAATGAGTCAGTCTTGTTTTTTTTTAGTGAGTATTGTTTTGACTATAGCGGTTAGTAAACTTGCTTTGACCGTGATTACTGATTGGCTTGGCTATGCTTGTGAACAATCTTTTACATACGTGTATGTTAGACACTGATAATTGTGTCTGAGTGCTGTTGAAGGTGTAAAATACTTCTGATATTTATTCTGCGAATATTACTTTTGAATTCTGTAATTCAGGAAATGATTTTCGGAAATAAATTCTCATCGCTCTTAAAGAATTGTCTTGTTGTTTGCGACAGATTTGCATAAAATCTTCGAACCCCGATCAACGTAACAATATTATTAATATAGAGTCATTTCTAATAAAAAAAGAATGTTAATACGTAAATTTTTCTACATTTTTTTTTTGTGCCAAGAATTTGCATTAAAATATTTCTATTGTAATAATATTTTTAAAACAGTTTTATAAATATATTTTAACTCGAGTGGGGTTAAGTATAAAGAAAAAATTATTTGTAGGCTTTTGCAAAATGACAGTTAGTTGTCTTAAAATGGTGTGTTATTTTAAAGCAACGTTCAAACTGTGAAATCAATTTAAACTTTCAGATTAATCTTGGACTGTTGCCAAACAAGAAAAAAAATTAAAATGCTAGCTTATTTTAATTAAATCAAAGCAAAGCTTGAGTTTGAGTATATCGATTTAATTTATAAATAAATTCAATTATTTCATTCTTCATAAAATCGTCTGATTCTGTATTCTCCTTCTAGAAAATTCTTGACACGTACAAAGAATAATTCTTTATCGGAAATTTCGAAAACTTTTGTGTTTTTCGGGGGAATTGTTTCTCGAATCAGGACACGTAATTATTTACCACGAAATTTGTGCGATGAGAGTAATTTTTGTCAAAGAAAACGCTTAAAAATTTGCAGAAGAAAACTGTTTCTTTGGTTAAAATAAATTTAGTAAATTAGAACCACACATCTGTCATTTTTTCAATGACCATACATCAATCAAAAAATAATTATTTTACATCCAGTGTTGTACATTTCCAGTATAAATATTTTATTTTAATTCTAAGAATAAAAGCTTGATATATTTTGATGGTAAATAATAAGCAAGCAACATATGCAATATTTTATTTATTAAAAGATTTTTTATTTTTTAAATTTATTTTATTTTGCTTTTTATATTTGATGAGTTATAATTTATTTTAGATAAAAAAAATTAAGAAACTTTTTCTCGTTACGATTGATCTACGAGGTTTCAAATTCTAAAGAAGAAATTTTAATTAGGAAGTGGAAATAGAACGAATTATCTATATTTGTTCTACAGAATGGATTTGAAAGATCCAGCATAACAGTTCTTAAAGTTATTTTGTTTTTTAATATTAGCTAACCATATCGTAGATGATATATGTGTGTTTTGGTTACAATTCTTGGAAATAAAACCTAACTTTGAAAAGATTCCATATAAGATGTGTATGATAATAGAAACCACGATCCAATCTAAGTAATAACTTTTTCTTCTTACATAAGCACAGTAAAAGGAAAATAAACATTACACACTCTATAACATAAAAATAATCGTATCAAGAAAGATTCGATAATTGGACGAAAATCAGTAAATACGATGTGAAGCAGCGGTCGCCAAACTTTTTGACCTCACGGGCCAATAAATTCATAATTTAAATACCGCTGACCTCTAAAAGGAATTTTCAAGTGTTAAATATATTTATAAAAAAATTGTGATGTAAAAACACATAAATTGTACCTAGTTAATAAAATGAAACTATTAATTGTAACGAAATTATATGAAAGCTTTATTAATAAACCAGAATAAAATAAACAAAATAAACAAAAACTATAAAAACAAAACAATTAAAAAATGGTTCAAGTGTATCAAACTCTTAGCATTATACATTCCTAGTATGATGGGCATTTCTGCTTACTTGAAATAAGATTATGTATATTTGGATCCAATGTTGTTACTGCAAGACGGAGAACTGCATTTATTTCAATCTGAGATTGGTACCGTGTTTTGATGGCTGTGACAGATGAAAAAGCCTTTTCACATAAGTTGTGGAGAATTGAATCAGAACTTTCATCGCCTGTTCATTAAAAGAGTATTCATTTCTTATGTAAAGCCAAAAGAGTATTAATTTTTTTATGTAAACTGAGATCATGATACAGATGAATGATATTTAAATTTGAGAGTTTTGTCGGACGATAGGTTGATGAGGCTTTCTTGTAGATGCATGCTTAAATTATTATCCTGAATTTCAGCGGCACACGGATCTATTATCCACATATAACAATGCAGCTGCTGCAGTACGACTTATTTACCGTGACGTTATTCTATAAAGTAGCATTTTTATAACTTTTCACGTATTGTTATGAATTATGTTTCAATGCGCCTTAAAACATAACTTGATGAGTAAGTATATTCCACGTTTTTCTGGGGACCAGCAAAATTTTCTGATTGACTACCACTTTGGCGACCGCTGATGTAAAGTAATGAAAACAAAAAGCTTACAGTATCAAATAAATTGAATATTTTATTCAAGAAAATAGCTAAAAGAATAGAAAAAAATGAGCAATGCATTGGCTTATTTCTGACCACCATATAAGCTGTTATGTGACTTGGTATGAACTAGTTGAGTTACGTTTTTTTTGGAGGATGTCTGCTTCAGGTTACTTTCTTTGCATATACTAAATGGTGAGTTAGCGCGCCAAAATGTTATTAAACGTATTTGTAAAATTAGTGTTTTAGCGAATGTAATAATTGACATATACACAGATCTCTCATCATACGTACCGCTCTTTTGTAAGCATCCAAAAAACCCTTATAAATATATTTGAATGTTAATATATTTATTTATTACTGGCTGTTACCCACCTGCTTTGCTGGGTATTTCACGATGCTATATGAGTATATCGTTTCATCTCTTCAGTGGGTTGATAAAATGAGTACCAAGCTTTCTTGGGAACTGGGGGTTTCGCGTCAGACTGATCACTTGACCGAAACATCTGTACATGCACCCCAGCGCCTAAGGTCACGAAAGCTGAGATAGGCACAGCAGGCCTTGGCCCTCATGGGCTATTGTGCCACTGAGTTCAGTTCAGTATATGAGAATATATATATATATAAATTCTTGATAACTTAGCATTAAAAATTCGATTGCATTGAAAAATATTTTTATAATTCTTGGTTTAAAAAGGACAGAACTTCTAAATAGTTTCTAAAATTGAAGTAGAATTATCTTTTACTCTCTCGTAACCCCTCCCAAATGGAGATTTTCATAAAACCCGTCTTTAGTGCATCTTTATTCAATAGAATAAACATGCTTGCCAAATTTCAAGTCTAAATCTAATAGATCAAAAACGAAATTTTTTAATCAATAAGCCCCAGTAACCACCTTTGAGATTCGATTTCTGCAAGACCTGTTCAATGAACCTGTTCAATTCAACAATTGAGACACATACATACAAAATTTCATTACTACAGGTCTATTGGTTCGAAAACGTGTATTTTTTTTATCAATACACCACAAAAGATCCCTTTCTCCCCATAGAAGTCGACATCCGTAAAATCCTTTCTAAGCCTTAAAATTCAACAAAAATCCTTCTAAGCTTTAAAATTCAACAAAAGTAACATGCATCTTAAATTTCATTACGGTAAGTAGGTACGACAGCGAAATTTTTTTTATAAATAAGTCCCAGCAACTCCCTGCATCCCTCCATAGGAGTCAATTTTCATTCAACAACAACAAAAACAACAACAACAACAACAACAACAAAAAAACGTGCTTTTAAGTATGTACGTCTAAGGGTTCAAAAACTATAATATTTATCTTTAACACCCCTTAACCCTTTGCAACACCCCTTAGAAGTCATTTTTCGCAAAACCTTTTGTGTAGAGGACCTCTACTCCATGAAAGGAACATACCTACCAAAAATTTCAAGTTTGTAGGTCTAACAGTTCAAAAACAGGGATATATATATCTAACGCCTCGCTCCGGTGACACGCCACCACGAAAACCCGAGTGT
>BMAO01029898.1:0-15848 GCA_019973975.1 Trichonephila clavata | reverse complement strand
CCGGAAGGTCCTATATTGAATAAAACAACAAAGATTAATTTCTTCTTCCCGTTTCTTTTTACAGACCCAGTTCCCAAGAACCCAGAACAACACAATTCATAGAATGCTCGGTAGTAAATATGATGCTTTCAGTTGCGGACAATATATTTCCAGGAGCTCTTAGAATGCATGTCTTGTTTCATTTTAAGTCTTTCACTTCTCTAATAAACCTACTATTATTATACGAACGTATCTGTTTAGCTGCCAATTTAATGTATAACTACAACATTAATTTAGTTTTGAGTGTAAATTATTGTACAGTTATTTAATCTTGTAATCTTAAGCTATTGTTTCTTTTCAGTTGTTCAGTTTTCTTTGAATAGTGTTCTTAATTTAATAATGGATTGTATTCAACTTTAATCTCAGTAATGTTATTTAGTCGAATCCTCTGACAAAAAAGAAAATAAGTTTGAAAAATCTTCCACTTTTTTATCAGAGTATTGAAAGAAACCTGTTATACATTTCTACAAATAAACTGACTGACTTTATCCATAGTATGGAACAGCGCTTCTCAAACTTTCAATATTTGCGACCCAATTTCCAGTCATAATTTTCATCGCCCCCCCCCTCCGTACAATAACACACAATGTATTTATTGAATTCAATAATACTATAATTTGATGCTACAGTTACAATACGACTTTAACCTCTTAATTGCCACGGGCGTATATAAACGTCTCACTCAACCAAAGCCTTGATTGCCTCGGACGTATATATACTTTTTTCAGAAGTACAATCTTCTCTGCGCACTGCCATCCATAAAATTATTCCGAAGGCTTTGAAATGCAATAAAACGGCATTGCCAGTGATTGCAAAGGATTTACTTATTTCAGAGAAGGTTTATTTATTCCTTTTCACCCACCTACCCCAATACATTACATACTCATACCTAAGTGGAAAACAGTGGCATTGGGGAGCGAATTCCGTAAATTTTAATCGGCAGTTAAGGGATTAATTATAAACCGTACAAATTATTAAGATAAGTGGTAATTTTTGTAAAAAGTTTATATATGACAAGACCATGGGGTCACTGGTAATTATTTAAATTTTTCTTAACTTACTATTGTTAAATTAATTATAAAATACATTGTGCAGTATCGGTATACCGATACATTTATGAGTGTATTATTTCAGTGCAAATGTGTATTTTATATTTTATTATGTCAGAATGTATTTTGTTTGTTTACTTTAAGTAAATCAAAAAATTTTAAATAATCCTTTGTTTTCAACTTTTCAATATGCTCGCCCCCCCCCCTCGTAGAGTTATCACACCCCTCTAGGGGGTGCACCCTACAGTTTGAGAAACTCTGGAATAGAAGTATGTTTAAAATAAAGTAAGAAATATCCTTTCTACTCCTAATTTTTTATCTCTAATATTGTACATATGCATCTAGTTTGTGATGGTAGCACGGTTGCATTGTTTTAATACTGGGTATAAGTATGTATTAATTACTATACATTTGAAGTTGTTAAATATATCAATAAAAATAATTTATTTTCAAAGATGTAAAGATGTATATCCTCCGATGATTTTGCTGTATTATGAAGCTATATTATTATAAGTAAATCATAAGTATGTTTCTCTACCAAATTAGGGATAAAAATATAAATTTTTTTATCATCTTACATATAAATTTCCTTTATTTTCAATTATAGCTTAGTATTTAATGGATTTTTCTATGTGATATATGCACCATAATTATTGTAATATGAGATGTTAATGCTAAAAATATTTTTATTTTTCCATTACTAGATATGAATATTGCATACATTTATTTCTTCAAATGTTTTATTTCATCGTATCAAATCCTATTTAGTTTGCATATTTCCACCCACGCAGGATAATTCTGTAATGGAAAATATAATGCTTAAGAAAAATATAATTATAAGAATAGACAAATATCATATTGCAATAAATATCTAATAATGTGTCAAAATATTTTGTGAAAAATGTTATAAATTATTAACTAGTTAAATTTGTCGGCACAAAAGCTTATATTGCTATTCCTCTGTCTAAATTAAAATCTTTCTTAAAACAACACAATTAAGAATATTCGTCTTGAAATGAATAAATAAATATTTTTGTCACTCTCAAAAAGCATTTAATTTGTGAAAGTCTATTTTTGCTTCAACAACTAATTACGTTTAAAAGACTCTTTCAAACACAGTCTACTGACTAGTCTTTTTTTTTTTTTTTTTTTTTTTTGAAAAACAAATGTGTGGAAATTTAAATTTAGAAAGAAGATACTTTTTAACGGATATTTAGATAAAAGCTGCCCACAGTTTCTTTTAGTATTACCTTTGTATACAGGGTGTCCAGCCTCAATGTGACCCAATAGCTAATTCCCGAACCGTTCGGTTTAGATATGCACTTCCAGTTCGAAAAATGTTTTTAAAAAGGTAAAGCATGTTTTTACGTGCTTTTCGAACCAAAAAACCCATTTACAAAAAAATTACAAAAAGTAACTTTTTATACGGTCCCCAGGTCCTATTACTTATATTTAGAAAAAGATGCAGAACACATAAAAAAAGTAAACACAAAAAGTTTCATTTTACTACGATAAAAATTGACCGAGTTATGCCTACATAAATTTGAAGCATCAGAGTTGCTCAGAAAAGGGGGTCGTATATAAATTGAGTTTAGAGAACAGAAATTCACTATCTACAGAAAGAGCAAAAGAAAAACATCATAGTTATTTTTAAACATAAAAGTAAACATCATAGATTGACAATTTGCATTGCTGTATGGCAAACAATAAAAATTAAATTAAAGAAATACAACTTGTACCGAAAAGATTAAAAAAAAAAAAAAAACAGCTTGTTTTAACAAATAGCAGCAAAATAATACAGGATTTTCCGTTCAAATTATAGCATAATGTGGAACGAAGCGCCAATCATTATTATATCAGAATGACCAAATTAACTTAAATAATGGGGAAGGCACGAGGTGTGGCACGATACAAGGGGATACGTCTATGACAACTCCCAGTTTTATACATGCGTTGAACAGTTCGGGCAATTGTATAATAAGATGGATGTCTTCGAGTGGGAAATTTAATGGCATAAAGTCTTGCCGCCTCTCTCTTATTTCAATTACACTGCCCATAAAACAGTACAATTTCGCAGTATTCTTCATTTGTATACATCTCATTCTCCCGTACTAGAATTCGTTATACTATGACCAATATTACGAATTAAACCCATTCTTATTAATTCATCTATTTTTCTATAATATTTCTATAATATTAGAATACGACTGTATGCAATTGAAAGTGACTACACAACAGATTTTTAACGTTCGTCATGATCAGCAAAAACGCAGCAAATCAGACTGAAGCTGCAGCATGTAAGTGTATTTTTTTGGAACTGCTTTTAAAATGTTTTCTTCGCCCAAAATATTTTATTTTTTCTATGTTTTACACGTACACAGAAAAAGATTATTTCTTAAGGTCTCAATTGTTGTATTGTCCACGTATGCTTTTAAATTTAAAAATGATTTATATAAAAGTGACGTGCAAGAGCGAAAGTTTCCTGCCAGAGTTCTCACTAATTTCACTTTGGAGACGGCCCCTTACTAGCTTCTTGAAAATGGCCGAGAAAATGGAGAAAATATGCGTTTTTTAAAGTTCCATAACTCGGCCAATTTTTATCTTAATGAAATTAAACTTTTTTTGTTTACTTTGTTTTTGTGCATTACATCTTTTCCTAAATATAAGTGATAAAACCTGGGATCCATATAAAAAATTATTTTTTGTAATTTTTTTCGAAATGGGTTGTTTTTTTTGGTTCAAAAAGCACGTAAAAACATTCTTTACCTGTTTTAAAACATTTTTCAAATTGGAAGTGCATATCTAAACCGAACGGTTCGGGAATTAGCTATTGGGTCACATTAAGGCTGGACACCCTGTATATACTAACTCTATACTTACTTTTTTCACATAGATCAAATTTCTTTCAAATCAGGAAATATCTATGGAGAACGTAGATTATAATACTCACATACTAATTCTCCACAAAAGGATTTACACAAAGCTTTGTAATAATTTCTAAGTAAATATGTACACAATTTTTTTCCTGACACTGTGAGCAATTTTTAAAATAATTTCAAATGTTTTTAAAACTTTTCTTTTTGGCATTTATAGTGGTCGTCGTATCCTAGTGTTATGGTGCCGACTCGAGCCGGAGTGTCGCAGGTTCGAGTCCTGGTCATCTGAAGAACTGCCATGTAAAGGGGGTCGAAGCACGTTACATCTGTCGCAGCCTTATATCCTTCTGTTGGTGGGATAGTTATGACACAGGGGTGCCAGCTCAGTCCTCGACGAAGGTTTAAAATTGCAGTAGTCCACGTGTTGCTTTACAGTGTGACGTTAATATAACTCCAACTCGTTTAAACTATATTATTTTACTAAAGGAATGCGGATAAGTGTAATATTCACAGGAAATAATAAATAAATTTGTAAATTCATAGAAAAACATTACATAAAAATTACGTTTTGAAAATATCTGTTTTAAAGCAAGAATCTCTTATCCAGATTTGTTTCAGCACATTTACCCACAACAAAAATATTCTAAATAACTAATAAATTAACAAAACTATGGTTTTTCATATTTTAATAGTAAGAAAATATATGCCCTATATCAGTGACTCTCAAACTTTCAGTATTTTCAATCCAGTTTCCTATCATAATTTTTCATCACCCCACCCCCACCCCGTACAATAAAAATGTATTGATGCAATAATAATGCATAAAGCTACACTACGTCTTTAATTATAAACCATGCAAATTATCAATATAAGTATTATTTTAAGTTATTTTAGTGATAGCAATGTTACTTTTAAGTGATAGATACAATATTATTTTAATGATAGATACAATGTTACTTTTAAGTGATAGATACATGTTACTTTAAGTAAAGGATAAGTATTATGTTACTTTTCATTCCTAATTTTTAAATTGGAACAGATTGCAAAATAATATTTGATTACATAAAATATTTATTTTCTCAATCATTTATTCCTAAGAGTACAAATACCATTAGAAAAATAATCTTGTCTCCTTTGTTCTCAATCTTACATCCATCAAGTCTGGTATTTTCGCGGACATCTGTGCAACTCATTGGACTTAGAGTGTCAATTTTTAATATTAAATCTGCCTTTGAAACACTTCGTTCTTAAAAACCAGCTCATGCGAGTCACTATTAATTATTACACTTGTTCTAAATGTATTATGTTGTTGTTTCTTATGTCACTTGATTATATAGACCCACGAATTTCATCATGGTAGGAGCTAGATGTATACCTGTCGTTAGCCGTAGCCTTGAGCATCATGCAAGTGACAGTACTATTTAGCTCGGTTCAACCCCAATTTTGAAGGAGAATTCCCCAGAAGGGGTCAGGAGCCTCCCACTTCTCTTCTCCTTCCACCAACTTCACGAGAGGACTAGCGGCTCGACGGCTATTTAGAGTACCCCTTATGTCACACAAAGGCACTATATATTCACAAATATTCATGCCTTCTACGAAATTCGAAACCTAGCTCTTCGGCACAGCAGCCAGCGTCACTAACCACTATACCGGATAGGCGACTAAATTTATTATTAAAAAATGAATTATCAAACGTAGTGCACAGTTCTGATACATTTATAAGTATATTATGTTAGTGTAATTGTATATTTTATTTTTTATTATGTCAGAGTGTATTTCGTTTTGCCTCCATTCAGTAAATTAATATTTTTTTAAGAATCTTTTATTTTCAACTTTTAAATAAGTTCGCGCCTCCTTTCCATGTGGGGTTATCACGCCCCCCCCCCTATGAGAGCCCACCCCACATAGATATATATAAATGCATTTAAAATTTAATTTTTATCCTCTCAGATATTCAATTTCCCATATTTTTGAAAACATATCAATCGATCTCACGCTTGATCTCGCTTTTCGTGATCATATTTAGCACGCTATAAATCACTAAAATCGTCTTCCCTGTCGGAGAGGAAGCCTTTTATATCATAAAGAGGGCGCTTTGCTCTAATAACTTCCGTCTCATAAAGCGAAATCCAAGAGGCATTGACCCATGACCAAGTGTGAAAGGACAGGATATTTTTCAAATTATGCCCAATTGACAGTTCATAAACTTACAATTGCAAGTAGATGACTTAATAAATATTTCAAATAATCTGAGTAACTCTCAGAATCGAAATGAATCATGAAAAAATCGAGCTATTTAATTAAAATTTGGCGAGATGCATTTTGTGTCATCAAAATTGTCCTTATTTTTTATTCTGTGGCTATTTTTTAGATTATCATCCGGTTGTTTGTTTTAAATGCAGTGGTGTTAATTTTATCTCGAGAGCTGAAAATATAAACAATTTTTAAATAGATATACTTTTTTTAAAATTAAAATTAAGCAACTTGATTCTTTTACACATTATTTATAAAGAAATGAGGTTTCAAAAAAGTGCAAAATGTTTAAAATATAATCAGAATTTTCAATATTATAAGTATATGAAAATAAGAAACATTTTTGTAATAAATATTAAATAAATTTTACGATACGCATGCTATTTTCTAAAAAAGTAGCTTCTGATGTATAAAATTTAAAATTATTGTAAAATGATCATACTCTTTAAAAACCTTACCTAATTTTCGTTTTATATATCTTTTGTATTTCAAAAATATTGGAATTTTAAAAAATTTTAAAATGTTATTTTTTTTTATTTTTTTAAAAATGTAATTTTTTTTCTATTTATATATAGTTACAGCGTAATAAGTATATATTTAGCTACATAAATGAGCTTGTTGCGAGTAATTAAAGCTACTATTTTAGAAAATATCATGCACAACATAAAATTTAATTAATATTTGTTACAGAAATGTTTATTATTTTTATCTGCTAATAAATTTGTAGATTATTATTATATTTTAAATATTTTACATTTTTGAAGCCTCATTCTTTATAAATAATGTGTAAAAAAATCGATTTTTTAATATATATTATATTATTATTATATATTATATTATTATTATATATTATATTATTATTATATATATATTATATATTTAACCTTATATAAAGAATTGTATCTAATAGAAAATTGTTTGTATTTTCAGCTCTCGAAACAAAATTAACACCCCTGAGACCTCTTAATCAAATTCCTGTGAATTTTCCATGTGTATAAATTATTTCTGCACAAATGTAATCAAAATGTAACGGAGCTTCATTTTTCCATATTTCAGAAACGTAAAAATTTTTGTTCTGCACTTTTTGCTAAACTGTTTACAAAATACAATAGGAAACAGATTCGATACCTTAAAAAAATTTTATTCGATTGAATGAGGCTTTTTATACTACTCGGGATGGATGCATTTTTATTATTGTGAATGCATTTTTTATGATGAAAATTTCATATATAACAAGTTTGTGAACATTTGGAATAAAGGTTTTCTTAATAAGAATTAAAGAAATTTATTGATTATATTTCAAGCGTAGCGCCGATATAATATGATTCCGTAAAACAATAATCAATAATTACCTTCGAAAATTTGTTTGATGAGATTTGTTTTAAATAATTAATCACTATTTTATATAAATAAATATTTGATCACAAATTATTTAATACTTTTAAAATTCAACTTCCATGAATTATTTTTGCTTTCTTTTTTAATAAGTTGAGTTTTATAATTTGGTCCTTTTAATTAAAATTATATTGATTTAATTTAGTTAAAATATTTTTCAAAGAGTCAAAGCAAAATAATGTAACTTGCAAAGACGTGACTTTCTAAATCACTTTCTAAGTATAATTCCTTAACTTCCTTCCTTAATTTACCCAATAGTTTTAATTTTTACATATATTCCATAGCGCAAAAGCTAACAATATATCATTTTAAATTAGTAAGATGTGTTAATTAATTTAATTTAATTAATTATCATTTTAAATTAGTAAGATGTTCCCAAGCTTTTTTGTAAGATGTAGACCTATCCTTACCGAATATTGAATGTTCGCGAATTTATTAACTTAAATGTCTTTTTGGGAGATGGTATAGAGCTAAGAGATTTAAATTTCTACCTGTACTGAAGAATTGTACTTAAAACTTCTAAAACATATGGTAATTAATTAAATTAATATTTAATTAATACATAAAATAACTGTTAAATAAAACAATTGAGCAACAAACAAATTCTTTTAATGGGAGGGTTTGAATCTGGTGCTTCAATAACAAATTTTCAACACTTGACACCAATCTTGTCATGTTTAAATCTAAATCTCCTAAGTCAGTAGAGTAAAAAAAAATTTTCTTTTGGAGGTTGAGAACCACGCTAAAATTCTTTCTCACTAGGAAAAGCAGTTAAAAATTTCTAATTCATAAGTCAGGAAAATAACAGGCATGTCTTCTTAAAGTCAAAATTCGTAAAGATCTTCGTTAGTGCCCATTCCGATCAGTTCCTCTTGTAATATGACAATTGTTGATTCAATGATACCATGTGTGAATCCATTGCCTACTGTGGTATTATCATACAGTCAAAACACTCTCAAACGTAGTTTCCAAATTTAAATAGAGGGCATTTAAATGTTGAACGTAGGTTAAAATGTAATTTTCCTGACAGATTTACTGTGATAAAAATTAAGGAACTGGAAAAATTCGCGACGCGTCCAATATTATACATCTTTAGCTACATTTTGTCAAGAAATGCTGAACGAAGAGTCTTTGTTTTAATCGAATATACACTGTCACCTTGTAACTGCAAATTAACCTCATCAAATATAGAAAATAAATCTATTAAATAGGTAAAATCTTGTTCCCACTTGATTAAATTTTCTTTTAAATAAAAATCAAGTTCTGGTTTAATGAAAGCCAATATCATAGACCCCTTTACACCTCATGGACCCCTAAATTATTTGTTCGCTGAGGTGAACCCCTTGCAGGTCATCAAAGGCCCCTAGGGTCATATAGACCAATTTGGGAGTCACTGATTTAAATGCTCCTGTTAAACCGAATTTAGATAGGGGAAAAAATTCTTTCTATATATAAGCCTCTTTTTTTCTCTTTTTTTTCTTTTTCCTTCCTAATTAACGCGTCTCTTAATAAACAGAAAATAGAAAATATTCACAACTTTTACTATATTTACTCACGTGAATATGTAAAACTCACTGCGAAAAAACTTTTTTCCAGAACAATAAAAATGTTTTTCATTCTACTAAAAATAAAATCGACAGGAAAGTCTTTGTTTGAGGAGGGTTTTTTTACAATTTATTTGACCATTGTACTTTTCTTAAAAATGCTAACATTGTATCTTTTTTCAAGGTTAGCCAGAATGTTTACTGAAGAGTAAAAAGAATTAGTAAGAAAAATGTAAGCAATTATGAGGAACTAAAAATTATTTTTTAAAAGTCAAACTTTTGTGAAGAGCTCATTAACTTCTAAATACAAGTGAGGATGAAATTGAATGTTTTTATAATTATATTATTTTTTTTTATTTTTATTTATATAATTGTTATATATTATAAAACTAAAAAACACTTTACGATGAACTATAATTATTAAAATGCATGTTATGTGGAGACAAAAGATATTATAAATATTTGAAAAGTTTTTTTCGTCTAGAAAAGCACATGTTTTATTGTAATATAATAAATGCTCAATAACTGATAAGATTTAACAGCTTTTTGAACAAATATAAAGCAAAAAAAGGCTTAATGCAAAGTTCAGTTTATGCAAGTAAGTTGAAATTTATTTGTTTTATGAGTTTTTATTCTTCTGTTTGTCATTTTAAGTGAAATCCGTTATAATACATCGCCTTTAAAATTGACTTCTTTGAGAAACCAAAAGCACCCATATGAAAGCTTTTCAGTGCTTTTAAAGCATGTATTGGTTATTTTTTCATGCGTAAAGAATTTTTTGGGGTTTGAAAATTTTTATTCCTTTTCTCCTAACACTAAATTTGAAAATGAATGCAGATCTTTTCAACTTGTCAGTTTTATTTTATTTTTTTTTAAATTTTATTTCAACTCTTTTGGTGAATTTGTACTCATGTTAGTTTAAAAAGGAGAAGAAAAAAGAATTTCATTCATGGTTTCTACAGTGAATTATATTTTAGAAACTATTTTAAAAGTTTCTGAATGTATGATATTTCTTCAAATAAAATACGATACTGTATTAAATATTTAAATCTATTTTAAACATTTTTTACTTTTAAACATTGAGAGAAATGATAAATGGTCATGGAAGATGGAGGGCAAGATAAAACTCTAAAGCAGAATTCATAATGCTTCATTATGCATTAAATAAATTTTCTATCAAAAATTATTTACTATCCCGTTTAAAAATATTTTTAAAATTATTATTTCGGCATTAACTAGCAAATGAATTCACCGATATAAACCTCTTATTCTTAAGATTTTATGATAAATCTCACAAAATTCCCTATGTAGAAAAAAAATTTATTGTTCCCCGAATTGTGAAATGCTCAATGTATTCGACGAAAAAATTTTCAAGAAAATACTTATCAATTAATTGCACAATTGCACGCTAAGAATAAAATCAAGCTTAAACGGCGTACAAAGAAGTTTATGCCATTTGACAAAAGATTGCCTCATCAGTAATGCAAAATGCTGCTTTTCAGGCATGAAGGAATCGTGCGTCCACATGACCATGGTTCAACAGCCGAATATCCATGGGAAAAAATTGTGTATTTTGTGGGATCAAAATATAGTGTCGTATATTATTTGCTCAAGCTGAAAGAAACCATTACTGGAGCTCTCTACTGAACTCAAATGATGAGACTAATCCGAGAACTAAAGGCAAAACGCATCAATACTACCCCATACACTACATAATTATTCTACTATATGATAATCCTTGTTCCCATGTTGCACGCCAGTCAAAACCTACTTGAAAACACTGAATTAAGAAGTCTTATTCCTCCCACCATATTCACCAGATATTAAATCTTCCGACTATTACTTGTTTCAAATGATGGCCCGTAGCCTGCTGAGCAGCCCTTTACATCACATTAAGGTACCAAAAGTTGGGTCTATTCATGTATAACCTAAAAAAATAAGCGTTGATCCGACTAAGTATCTGTTTACTACCAGAAAGATGGTAAATGTGGCTAGCGATAGACAATGCTTTGTGTGTGTGTGTGTGTGTGTGTGTGTGTGTGTGTGTTGTGTGTTTTTTTTTTTTTTTTTTTTTTTTTGTGTGTTGTGTGTGTGTGTGTGTGTGTGTGTGTGTGTGTGTGTGTGTGTGTGTGTGTGTGTGTGTGTGTGTGGTGTGGTGTGTGTGTGTGTGTGTGTGTGTGTGTGTGTGTGTGGTGTGTGTGTGTGTGTGTGTGTGTGTGTGTGTGGTGTGTGAATAAAACATAATATATCGTTTTTCCCAATAAATACCTAATTTTTGGTAAAAATATGGCGGACATTTATTTGTATTCCTTACTCGTTATACCAAAGGAAGATTAAAAATAAATATATTTGGGTAAAATTTTTGCAAAAGTAAAAATTTTAGAAAAAAAAAGTAATTTGTCTAATTTTTTGAACACGCTTAAAATAATGTATGCACACTTTAAGACTGGGTCATATGTTACGCAATAAGTCTGACATCCAATTGGCTATATGATTAATTTGTAAGAGCTGACATTAGTGTTTCGAAGAGTTCAACAACAGTCCAACGACAGAGGGCGCTAGTGTTTTAGTACTGAAAATGAGACCTTGGCACAAATACATCTGATTTTCGAGCAGGGAAAAAGCATTTTGAAATGGCATATTGGAGAAGCTCAATAATACCAATGAAGTGTAACGACATTTGAGGCAACAATACGGAACAGAACCACCAACACGCATAATCATTGTTCTTCTTCTCGATAAGTTTGAAACTGATAGAACAATAATAGATATGCATAAGGGACGATCAAGCTGGCAATGTACATCAACAAGCGAAGCTTCTTCTGTTGTAATGTTAGATTCATTCACACAATCACCACAAAAATCTACATCACAATGTGCACATGAAACAGGTGTGAGTAGGGCTAGCGTAGGTCGTATGCACAGAGCAAGAGGGCGATCCACCCCACAGATATGCGTGCCTATCTAGATAACGTTGCTCCTGGTCATTGGATTGGACAAAGGGTACGATTGTGTACCCTGCACGTTCATCTGATTTAATCTCACTTTTAGTTAAAGGATTAACTCAAGAACGTGGTGTACAGCAAAAACCGTGCTCACTAGAGCAACTGAGCTATGAAATTGAAAGGCTAGTCACAGAATTCTTGTAACTTCTCTGAGAGGTGTCACCAACAATTTACGGCATTGGCTCAAAAATGTTTGAGGCAGGTGGATTATAGCTTGATTATTTATTGTAACTTTGTCTTTTTGATTAACTGTAACTCTTATGATAATATATACTTTTTCTTTCTCAACGTGTGTATACATTTTCATATCCCCTTATATTCTGGTACTACAAAAAATTAATATTGAAATGATTATTGCTTTTAATGAAAAGAAATTAAATTTCTGATAATTATAATTATAACAATTATTTTATTTTATTGAATGCTTGAGTAAAAAAATCACCTCTATCTTAAGCATAAAAAAAATTAACCGACTACTATTATAGTTAAAACTTTCATTATAAGCTTTTTTTTTAAAATCAATTCCTTTAACTTAATGCATGTTCAATATTAATCAGAACTTTAACAACAATTAATAATACATTTTTCCGACTGTAAATTTATGATTTTCTTCTAAATGAATTATAATTTATTTTGGAAATAAATTATTACAGCTTTGCTTTTTTTGAGAAACAAAAAGTATTCACAAACATATAACTCCATTTATTAGTTGTCTGGTGTATAAATACATAAAAAATTAAGCAGATCACATCCAGCCCATAATATTTATTACAAGTGCTTACAAAAATCAAGAAGTCACGTCGTTTATATCATCATTGAATACTAATATTCTTTCACTTACTTGTTTGGGTTTTATGGAAGAAGGATTACCTACAAAAATGTATATATAACCTTTTGCCTTCAGCGACTCATATATTTTGAAAGCGGATAATGTTATTTATGATTCTTGTTGAAAAAGGTATTTCAAGTTATTGGAAGTTATATATATATATATATATATATATATATATATGGAAAAGAAACAACATTTATCGAAAGAACACTCATTCGAAAAATTGAAAATTGTACGTGTGTAATATTTCTCAGAATATAAAGGTTGACGTTAAAAAGGAACAAACTTTTATAATATTTTTATATGAACAACACAGTTTCTACCTATTGTGTTTTAAATTCAGGAAAAAATTCAATGAAAAAACAGGGTATGAACTTTTAGAAATGTAGTTTACCTTCCCAGTTTAAATTATATAAAAAATAATAAATGCTTGAAATTCACTCATTAGAAACAATTATGATTTCATTTTAAAAACTTAATATGGCACAATAAAATTTAAATATTTAATTAATCTTCTAGCAACAAAATAATTAAATTCATCATTTTTAATTGCAAAAGTTAAAGTTACGATCTCAGTGGTTTCTTTTAAAAAAATAACATATTCATATCTTTATTTGTTGAATGCTTAAAACTAAATATCACTATCATTCATCATATTCTATCTTCCTGATGAATTTTATTATTAATTTTTAGTACATATTTAAAATTTCTACGAAGATCTGAAGTCATGTAAACAAAAGCATTTATATGTAGTCTTAATCTTTCAAACAAATTTGGTTTTGTTATATTAATTTCCATATTTTTAAGAAAAATGCTGTTATCAGAATCTGTGAAAACCAAAATTCAGAGATATTTAGAACAAAAGATAAATCAATTTGTTTTTTATTTTTTAAATAATCAAACATGTCTTCGAATATTATAAATAGCCCATAATATATATGCTTTCTTAAAGATATGCGTTTATTGAATTATTTTTAGTTTAATAAAATCATCTTCAACATATTAAATCCATTAAAGCTGCTTATGATAAAAGCTTAAACTTTCTTTCTAATTAAGAAAAGAATTTAATGCTATTTATTTTTATCACTGCTATTTTTAACAGAATATTACTTTTGATACTTTTACTACGTATTTAAGATTCCATTATCAACTTCTATTTTTGTTGTTAGAATTTTAAACTCTTCCCCCCTCCCGTTATCTGTATGGTTTTATAATTAGTAAATATTAATTTCCCTATTTTTGTAAATTCCAAGTATTTTAAAAATTGTTTCCTGTTTTGCATGGTTTAGTGTTAATGCGGTTTTGTCTTTATTTATATTTCAAACATTAACACAATGTTAGAATTATTTTAAATCTTTTACGTACCTCAGAGAATTAAAAGCATTTTCATCGTAAAATATAATTGTTTACGTAAGGTTTTGAGCAAATATCTTGAAAGAGTAAGCTTTAATATCATTCAAGGTTATTTAAGATATTACTTATCATATAAATGCATCACCTGTGTAATGAAATAAGTAGACCATGAATGAACAAAACAACAAGCACCTAAACTAAAACAAGTGAAACATCGAAACATAGATGATCTTGGTTGAACAATCATAATAAACAATATCTCAAATAAACACTCAAAATAATTCAAATATAAATAAAATAGTACAAAAGAGCAATTAAAAAAAGAATTCCGTTAAAAAAATATCAATTCTGATATAGATTCCTAATTAAAGTACAGGACAGTTGGAAATCAACAGTATAGAATGTCTTAGAAACATTACTAGAATTTCATTGTTTAGTCATTAATATACTCAAAATGATTGGTTATTCTAATTTTTATATAAATTTAATACTTTCTAAAAGTTTCAATGTTTACTGACGCCATTAATAATTTTAAGTAGCCTTGCTAAAGTACACAAAATCTCACATGGACATATTAACATTATGGGAGCTTATGTTGACCAAGTTAATGCACTATATCACAGACAGGAAGATTCCCTGCGGTTGTTCATACATAATTTATCTCTAAAACCGGTGCTGAAAACAAAAAGAAATAAGTAAATATTCCCATCATTTCCAGCCCCCCCCCTTCTGTGCTGTCGACACGGATTTGCTTCGTTACCCCTTCTGTATGTACGTCAGTCACGAAAACGCTTCCTAAAACATTTACAATGTTCACGCAAAATACCAAAAGGGACCCATTGAACCCACCCCATAGAAAGATCTTCCTCTTTCGAAAGATATCATTCATAAAAGGCGTTCAATGAAGTAGTTGGTAAAATATTTTAGTGCAGTTCTACTGCCGGCCTGTTGCTATCGACACATTTCAAAAAAGTTGTAAAAATAAAAGTGGATGGGAACTGTTATAGTATTTTTTATTTGTTATGTTTTGTTTTGAGATGTTACAGTTCAAACTAGAGTTATGTGGGTCACAGAAATGTTATAAAATAGACAAATTGTTTGAATGGGTGACAGTTTAACATAATATACGATCATAAGTGTGGGCATATTTTTGCTCTGTGTCAACTGTTTTATGTTCTAATTTGGATTCCTCTTAGTGGACTACAAGAAAGTAAGTCCATAAATATTAAATCATTTATTTTAGCTATTAGTGCTTTTATTCTTTTTTTATTAAATATGAGTGGTGTTTATTTTTTGAAGAAGTATTATTCTTAAAATTATTATATTCGTGATTCATTTTTTCTCATCAATATTTCCTTTGATTCCTTGTTTGTAGTTTATCAAAAATGTTAGGAAAAAGTATTCATTAATTTAATAATTAAATATTTTTTCTTTATAAAACAAAAATACTTAAAAATTAAATATGTTTTAATATTTATAGAAACAATAAATTTATTATTTCA